>CAEFZX010021860.1:0-44700 GCA_903066825.1 Alfaro cultratus
TGTCAAGCGACGCCTCCCACAACGTGTCAAGCGACGCCTCCCACAACGTGTCAAGCGACGCCTCCCACAACGTGTCAAGCGACTTTTAAATAAATGTTCAACTGGTATGTTGTACCTGTTCATGTTTTCTTTTAACTGCAGAAGAGGAGATCATTGACATGGGATCCACAATAGTACTGCAGATAAAAATTGACCTTGTGTATAGAAATAAAAACTAAATATCTTATCCAACCCATGAGCGTGCAAGGTCTGAATATTCAGTCATGTACTTTAAGATCCATTTTAACTTCTGACATTAAGGTAGATTGAACAGTGCTGTGATTCATAGGTGTACATAACTTGACTTTTTACTGAACTTAAGTTGCAGATAACTGAACTCTTTATCCTAATTAGGTGAAATCTGTAGCTTGCATTTGATTTTATTGTCTTTATAAACAGGATTGAACACAGTCGAGTTTGCAACAAACTTTGAACACATACTCCAAATTTTCTTTAGACTTATGCTGTAATTTTTGATACAAAATTGAAAAATATACATTGAAGTTATTGATACTGGCACAGTCATGGTTAAAATTTTTTGATTGTAAATTTGTCAACTTTTGCAAGAGGTATGTGGCTAAGAAAGTTCAACTTAAGTCCAATCTTATACAGCTCACAGAGGAAGCCGTACATAGTTCATATTCTAATGGATTTATACAGACTAAAATCCTGACGCTAATAAATGTAATATTTATTTCTCTGACAGCAGAAAAAAATTGCCTGAGGTATCTTTAAAAAAAAAATCCAGTAGGGTGGAACAGCTTGAGCTTTGCCCAAACAGTAAATTCTATTTGCATGCACAATGAGTGCCTCACACATTATTTAACACAGCGTCTCGGTTATTTGAAAACAATGTCATATTAGAGTATGTGACTAATGGCTCCAGCCAGACAGGCACATTACAACTGCACTGCACCACAAAAAGCTTTGTGCCATTAGTTTCAGTAATATGACAGGTTCTAAATCCCTCCATGCAGTAATGAGATCTGCTTAATCAGAAATGTTTCCTGTGTTTCATGCAGATCAGTCAAGTAACAAAAAATCTTTTGTTTGCTCTTTAACAAGGCAGTAAGAAAGATAGAAATTTAATTTCCGCAATGAAACAGGAAACTGGCTTGGGCATATGCATTAAGGAGAATTATTGTTCCTTTAAATGTGTGTAGTGACCCATCTTCTTAACATGCTTTACTGTTTAGAACAAGGTAAATTCTGGCTTTCCTACTGTTTGAAGCATTGAAGTAAATCTACAAGGAGGCAGTGAACAGCCACACAGCTGAAAAACAAAGCTGACATTACCGAGGAGTCGTGATGTTTTGCTTTGGACATAAATACATAATGCAATGGTCACCTAAGACAAAATGAGCCTTTGCAAAGCCTGCAGTCAAACATGAGTTCATAAAGAAAGGGTTTAAACCAGGATTTGTCCACTGAGGAAGATGTCAAGAGAAATTTCATCTAAGAACAGCTGCTTAGCTGGAACCGTACAGACTAGCACCCCACCCAGAAATTTAAAAGCTCTTTTGGTAAACTGTCTGCTTATAACTGAACACTATTGAAAAGTCTGAAATACAAGAAACTAGATCTCTGGCATAATCTATGAACATGTTACGATTCCTGCTCTGGTTCTATATGAACAGTTGCTCTGCTGTGGCATCTCTTCACCATTTTTTCCCCACCAACAAATATTTCACCAGGAAGACTAATATCGGTGATCCTTGCAGGGATTTTGTGAAATTTGGAGCAGTAAAAAGCTACCAAAAGCTGAAAGTAGTCTCACTTTCCTGCACATAATCAGTCTGTGTTTTATTGCTATAAAGTAACATAACTGTTGAAACAATATTGTTTAGTTCTCACGCTCTGTCTTCAATTGGTTGTTAAGGTTTCTATTGTTTTGATTTGCATCAGTGTATTTTATTACGCTCCACATAAGTTATTAAATAAGCAAACAATTAACTATTTTTTTCTTTTGCTTTTAGTTGTTTAGTTTTCTAAGCATATGGAGTCCCATACGCTGTTAACTTGAAAACGCTGTTGTGTGAATATGAGAAATTGGCTACAGTCTGAATTAAAATATTGAGGACTAATAGCTTCCAAGCCTTGTTCTCCACTTCATAAATAATTGAAACCAAAACTTAGTTTTTTGTGCGCCTTTTATGTAGCAGCCAATCTTCCAAGACGCAGCACTATCAGCACCACCTTCTTATTTTCCGCTGAATACAACCAGCTGCAACTTTTTGTCGCTGCGCAGCTGCTGCTGCTGCTGGATCCTCCTCATACGAGCAAGCTGGGCTCATTTAAAGCCAAGCCAGGCGGCTGGATGATGTCACATCCGTGGAGTAGGGTCCTCTGAACGATTAGCTCGGATTTTCGCCGCATGCGTGCCCACAAACTTTTTCCCTCCTCCTGGATGCAAGGCTGCTTCTCCCCGCTCGGCCGGATGGCACGCGTGACGGACACGAGTGGTTGGACGTGCCGCCCTCCTCCCGATTCCCTGGAAGTCTCGGTTTTAACCACAGAGTAGTGGACGCGGCGGTCAAGGCGCACGGATATATATATATATATAAAAAAGAGGGGGAAAAACCCAAAAAACTTCAGATTTGTGTTTTCTAGGGTTGCTGAGGTGAAAGTGGAGCAGAATGCGGTCGCTGTCCGTGGTTCTGAACCCATTGCTGTTCCTGTTGTTGTTCGGATACTGCCCTACTGTGGTGAGTTACCAAAACACAAAACTACCAAACATTTGCACCTGAAACATAATATGAACACCAGCGGATCTGTTTTTATACACGCTGTTAGAAATGTGAAGTTTAGGAGAGTTTGGCGTTTATTTGTTTTGGGAGGAGCATTGCATTATCTTATGATTTATTTGATCATTAACACAGGAATGAGTCACCTTAGTTTTCTTCTCTATCTATCTATCTATCTATCTATCTATCTATCTATCTATCTATCTATCTATCTATCTATCTATCTATCTATCTATCTGCACAAAATAGATTGTTTTCATTATTAGATTTATTAGCTATCCTCTTTATATTGTACAAAAATACTAAAGTTAGACCATTGCTTGTTTTATGGTTTACCTTAGCTGTATAACAGTAATTAAATTTTACTTTACACGCCACTGCAATTGTGGCATGTAAAGTATTTATACATTTGTATATCAGATTTGGTCCTTTAATTAGCGTAACCATCAAATATACCACTTTCTGGATGTTTTCAGCATTCTAAACATTTTGGGAGAAGTCTGGGAAACAGAACCAGCAGCTTGCTGATCACAATACCAAACCCAAGCAATGCTCAATAAGGTTCATCCTTACCCATGTAGAGGTCTCCCATCTTTTGCCAGTGTCTTGATTGCAAAGCAGTTTGCCTCACCTTGCCACGATTGGCTGTCTGGCTTGTAACTTAGAAAGAGAGGAAATATTTTTAGACTGAAGAAACATTTCTTCAAAGGAAAGGAGTGAAAAACACTCATAATGAGTGCTCAAAACAAAGGAGGGACCAGCTGTCTAAATTATTTAATGGGGGAAATGGAGAAAGTCTTTGTGCAGTTTTCCTTTTAAACAAAAAATAATCAAGTGGGGAGAGCATCTGGCTTGGCTAGGCATCAGAATCGTTTTAATATGAGAAAATGTGAGCGTGAAAAGAGGGGAAAGGATGTGAGTCACCCAAGAGACAGAAGAAAGAGCTTTTTCAAAGATTATTTCAGAGGTCTAAAAAAATAATCAGAGCTGGAGATGTTTTTCTATTCCCTCCTACTTTCATCCCAGCTGATTGCAGATCATAGACATTATGTCACGTTGGTTTTGTGCACACTTGTCCCCTAGTAGTTTGTCATGATGTCATCCTTTGGCAAACTTGTCAACACATTTTTGAAGTGTTTTCCAAATTTCATGGAGCACACAATTAGCACAGAAGCTCTAGTTTACACGTAAATACGAGTTACAGTATTTAAATAACCTTTTCTGATGTGATGTGACATTCTGTTAGTGTTTGAAAAAAGTTATAAAAAGAGTGAATTTCAAAAGATGATAATGTTAACGCCTTATTTATATATAAGGTATATACACAAAACTCATGTCAAAAAGAATATATATATATATAGATATACATCAAGAAATTAAATGCTGCCTCTTGATGAGTCAAAAATTTAACTATCTCCATTGGCTCGCTCAGAGAGGATGTGCTCTTTGTATCCTGTGCCAAATGCTCTTCAAACTGCTCAGGCTGACAGACTGGGGTGAACAGCAGAGTGAAATGATGGCTGCACTTTTAAATCAGGACACCCGACTTTTATTTAAATCCATAAGCTTCCAAGTTAAGCGCATTGTTTCCACTGCATTCCCCCTTGGGGTTTCGCTTTCATTATGTTGAACACATTCCAAACAGAAACTGATTGGCTGTCAAAAAGGCTGCTGCTTGGGACACATTTTCCAACCACAATTAAAGTTTATTTGCACATGCTAACACTCCAGGATGCTCAGCACTGTCTTTAGATCTAGTTTCCACTTCGTTACTTTTTTTGTTCTGATTTTCAGATGGAAATGGCCACAGTTCTTGTTTCAGTCGCAATTAATTTATGACAAGTGTTTCTGCAGTAATCAAGCTATGGGCGGATGGATGGATGGATGGATGGATGGATCCTCAAAGCTGGAGAGTTATGCTAAATGTTTATTGAAAACTCATATTACCCAATTTATAGATTAAAAATTCCATCCAATGATGCCAAACCATAGTGAAAGTTTATTTTTTGAGTCTGGAAATAGAATAATTTTCCTTTTCCATTACATTCTCACTCATCCAGATTTTTGGATTTATGGAATAGCTTTGGAGAGCCTGTTGCATGTTCTAAAAAGGAGAGAAAAATGCCTGCATTTATGTTTCTCTGTTATTCCCTGTAGGGTTTTATATTAAACAGTAACAGAACAGTACAATTTCAACACTTGTCGTATTCATCAAGACTAGGCAAGACTGTTTATAGTAGAAGAGGCAATTCACTGGAGACAACACACATTGAACAAAGAAGCATCTTACAATGAAAGCATTTTGTTCTTCCAGACTTTGAAAATAAGTTTCTGGAACGGGTTTGTGTCAAAGCTTTTGGGAAATAAGGCAACCAATGAAAAAGCCACAAAGGGAAGAAAATAACTGAACATTACAGCCATAGTATGTGCTACTTTTGTTATAACGATATCACCAGTATGCATTTTCTTTGTCTCTACAGAGGTATGTGCAGTGAATTTATGCTTTGCATGTTTGTGTGCAGACCATCAGGCCAAAGGAGGGTTGGCAGGTGTACAGCTCAGCTCAGGATGCAGATGGGCGCTGTATCTGCACAGTGGTGGCACCTGAACAGAATCTCTGCTCCAGAGATGCCAAAGGCAGACAGCTCCGCCAGCTCCTGGAAAAGGCATGAACGCGCCTACACACACACACACACACACAGAAGTGCATGCAAAGTCTTTTTTGCAATCAGCACACCTGAATTTATACAGACATTGATTTTCAGCTGTTACTCATATGACTTTGCTGCTGTAATCCTCCCATAGATTGTACCAGCCAGGTTCACAACACCGTTTCCTGCCTCTGCATCTATTGCATGGCTGAGATCAGCTAAATGACATGTCGTGAAGATGAGATTGCCTTCCATCCTATCTTAACAGAACTGGAGTGTCATCTGTTTTGCAACCAATGGGGGCTATAAAGAAATATTGCAGTATTTTTGAAGCGAGGTTCCATTAGAAGAAATGAGTAGTTAACACCTCACCTGCAGTTGAGAAGGAATTCAGCTTAGTTCATCCATTCTTAAAACTACAGACGTCATTATGTTTAATGAAGACACTTTAAAACTCTCATCACATTTGCCTTAGGTCATTATTTATAAAGAAGCTGGTAATTATTTATGGGGGAAGGTAACAGTTCACCACTAATGATTTTCCTGGCCAGAAGGGAAACAGAGTCCCTCCGATGAGTTCTGGGTCAACCCTGTTGTTCTCCTCCCCACTAACCTAATGAGACATGATTGAAGTTAACTCTATGAGACATCCTGATCTGATGCCCAAATCACCTAACCTGACTCCTATGCAGGTATGACCAGTTGATTGTTTTACGTTGAGCTTCCCCCAAGATACAGAGCTCCTCGCCTGAGAGCAACCACACAGAGAAGCTAGCTCATGCTACCTGCTTGTGTCCAGAATCTTGATCTTTTGGTCATGATTCATGATCCATATCTCTTAACAGCAGAAAAGAGTTGAACAAATCTCTTTCTTCATCATATGAACCAGAACAGCACATCCTTTTCTGCAGAAAAGGCCCAACCCATCTCTTCAGCACCAGCTCCATTTTGTAATCACTTATTAATAAGACATTAATATATGTGAACTCTTCTGACTGAGGAAAAGACTGACCTCTGACCAGGCGAGAACATTTTCCTCCCAGGAGACTCACACTCTTCTGAGCCTCTCTAGAGGGACTCATGGTTTGAAGATGCCAACAGAACCATGTCATCTGCAAATAGAAAATATGAGTATCCTAATTCCTAAACATCCTAAATTTCCCAATTCAAACACCATTCTTTCAATGACCACAGTGAAATGGAGACCAGGGAAAGTGCTGACTGCATCTAACCAGCATAGAGCTCAAGCTTGATTGTTTTCACTGTGCTCTGATTATACAAGAACAGGATTTCATTGCTTCCCTCCCATAAAATAGCAGAAATCCTGACTAAATATCTTAGGAAACTTGGTTTTTAATCATGATGATACCACAAGGTCTAAATCCAGCATCCCAGGAAGATTCTAGTCCACACTTTGTGCTGGACATCTCCATTGTCTGCTTTCTCCTCAATGCTCAGAGTCTTGGTGACTAAATTAGGCGTAGACATTATTTACCAGCCAGGGAAAACATTTGGTGTATGTAGTTTATGTTTTACACATCTACTAGCAAACAAATATTACAGCACTGGAGTCTCTCTCCGAAGTGACTGTTACATTGTGATTTAGCCTACATTTAACCACTGTAAGTAAGCCAATGCATGCTCTCTGTCATTTGCTGGGGCCTCTGTCACTAATGTACTAAGCTGCCTCAGGGCTTCGGAAAGGCCTTTTCAGTATCCCTCTGCCCAGGCCAGGGATGAACACAGTGTGTGATGGTTGTCCTGCATTGCTTCTGATGTGCTCCAATAATGTTAGCTTTATTACAATTAGAGTCAAAGAGAGAGAAGAAAGGATCACTTTTTTTTTTCTTGTCTGTGTGCCCTACAAACCCAGTAAGCTTTTTGTTAAACCAGAAAAAGGGTCCCTGTGTCCCTGTTCTTCTCTCAAATAAACTACCAAATGCTGCTAATTCATAGATTTGTTTTTCTTGATATCTGAAAGAAACACAAAAGAATCATAACAGAAGCAGGAATAATTATGTGTGTGACTTTACAGTGACTAAAGCCGAAGTGCAAATTATCCTGGTGCGTACAACATACAGTTGAAATCAGATATTTATTGAAATCAAACATTTACATGCACTGTAAACCTTTTGTTCCCACTAGCTGACATAAAATCAAACCATTATTTATTTTTGCTAAATGTCTTCATATAGGTTATTTAAAAAAAAAAAGATTTAAAGCAGACTTCAAATACATTGGTTTCTCGAGTGAAATCATGAACACATCTAATAAAATTGCCAAGCAATCTGGTTCTGTGTCTTGGAGATGAAAGTATTCATGTGGGGAATGAATACTTAAAACAATCGTACAAAGTTGCGTAAGGACACTGGCAGAACCTACGATTTGTACCGGTATGGGTTAAAAGGTCACTCAGTCCAAAAGAAAAGATTGCAGTTTGTAAATGCACTAAGGGAAAACTAGCTTAATTTGTGGGGACACCTCCTATGTTCTGATGAAACTAAGTTGAGATAATGTTTTATAAAGGCTTGAAAAAAGTGAATATTTAAGTCTTTGAGCACTACCTCAACGTTAACGTAGCAAAAATGGGTCTTCCAAATTTTTGTTACATAATAGTACAGCAAAGTTACACACAAAGAGGTTAATCCCAGCAAAGTCAATGTTTTGGAGAGGCCATCATAAATTTCTGATCTCAGCTCTACTTCAGTTTGAATTGAATTTGAAGAAAATAAAAATCTAATCATCATTCTGGCATTTAGCAAATGGAAACAAGGAAGTTTAAGTGTCTTTCTATGACAGTAAATAAGGAATTAAAAGCTTGTTTCCCTTGTATACAGTGTATATAAGTCTGATTGAAATTGCACTTTTGAAGCTGATACATCCTGCAAGTTTGTTGAAAGGCAATCACACTGGAGGTCAAGGTGTTGTTTTGTTTCTTTTCGTTTCTGGGGAAAGTAAAGTGAAGCGAGGTACTAAACAGCTGAAGAAGAAGGACATTTTAATCTGGCGGTGGACGGGAAAATCAATGCTGCACCGTCTGATTCTTTTCAAAAGGTACAGAACATGTCACAGTCGATCGAGGTGCTGAACCTGCGCACGCAGAGAGACTTTCAGTACATCATGAGGATGGAGAGCCAGATCAAAGGGCTGCGGTCAAAGTTCCGGCAGATCGAGTCGGACAGGAAGACCCTCGTCAACAAAAACTTTCAGGTATATTTAGTTTGATCTTTAGCTGCATGAGAAACATCTCAGAGCAGTTTTTGTACAAGATACCTGATATGCATGTGAATACATAAAACCGAATCCTTGAACGGATCATCAAAGGTCCACCTCTGCCCAAACAAGGACAAGTTTTAAAACTGAGACACTGTTTGACTGCAGCAATAAACCTGAAAACGTTGAGGTTTGTTTGATCTATAAAAGGGCAAAGAATGTTTCACAGAGCTGACCAAGGAGAACACTTTTATAGAATAGAAAATTACACACTTAATTACTTTCTATCTATAAGGTTACCTTGAAGTTTCAACTTTTATCTCATTTTTTTCTCAGTTCTCTTTCCATTGCTATTTGCCAATGCAACAGTTTCATATATTCCTAACAGACATTTTAAAAGACTATAACTTCTTTTTCCCATTTTGTTACATTACAGCCACAAATTTCAACATATTTTGAGGGCAATTTTAGTTACTAGACAAACAACATAGTTCAGAAATGTGTCATGGTAGAAAAATGAAATATGGCATTCAATAAAAGTCTGAAAATGTGAAATGCATTTGTCTTTACCAACCCTCTGCCTCCTCACTCTAATATCTTTTGATAAAATCTGGCTAATCCAACTGCCTTTAGAAGTCACCTAGTTATCAGATACATTTGTTGTCTGTGTAATTAATTGCCAAACTTGACATTATTAATCTTGAATTTTAAATTTGACTTGAAAGAACTCAAGTGAATTAATAAGTAGGCTCAGTCTGGACTGGTTTTTCTTTTAGATCTATTCTTTATGTGGAAATTGAAGGACTCTTGGCCCCCACCATCAACTTGAGGACCCTATGAATGTTTCTGAACATTTGCTTGGATTTTTATGGGATTTGATGTAAAATATGCTAATATTGGTATTTTATGTAAGACAAACAAGTGAAAGTGTCATGAATAAATAGGAAAGAGGATTTGCAGTTGATTTATATCATGTAATTACAGTCATTATTCATTTTCTAAATTACAATTTCAGGATCTGAAGGGGAAGATGGAATCCCTGCAGCCACTGATTCCTGTCCTGGAGCAGTACAAGACGGATGCCAAGCTAATATCCCAGTTCAAAGAGGAGATCAGAAACCTGTCCAGTGTGTTAATGGGCATTCAGGAAGAAATGGGAGCTTATGACTATGAGGAGCTGCAGCAGAGGGTCCTGAACTTGGAGAACAGGCTTCACAGCTGCATGAACAAACTCAGTGAGTCTCTCCAATCAATGACAAAAACAGAAAGGATAACTGGCACATTTCCTGCTGGTGCAAGCAGATTGGCATTTTAGCTGGAGAGCAGGAAGCACGACAGAGCTGTAGCCAGAGCCAAAATGATTTTAGTTGATTGAGAAAAGCCTCATTTGGAGTCACCGGACATTATGTTTTATTGCTGTAAAATTGTGAAGCTTTGTGCCATGGCATTATAACTTACAGGCAAATCCCAGTTTTATTCAAAGTGAACAAAATCAAATTTAGCCTAAAAATGGGGTTTTGTTTTCTCAGATCTGATTCTCTCTTCTTTGTTGACATTTGCAACTGGGACATAAGAAAATGTGATTACATCACATGACGTTTAACTGGACTAATAAGATCAATTCTTCTCCCAGAGCTACCTAGTCTTGTGTTAAAGGCTTCCATAACTAGATCTTTAGTTTCCCACTACTCACTTTTGTCTGCCAAACTGTCAACATAAAGAACTTACAGATCTATTCCAACAGGAAATCCTTTGGTGCTTAAAAGATTGCTTGGCCGTAGTGCTGGGCTGAAGCATTTGATTGATTTGGTAAAATATGTACTTAATGCGAAACTGAAAAACCTGTACAAGTGTTGCCTTGCTGGCATTTAGAAGTAATGAGGTGTCTAGCCAGATGAAATTAATTACAACTGAAGTATCTGATGATAAACCATCAAAAATAAACATTTCTCCAAATTCAGACAGACGTGGTGTGGTTATACTTCAGCACTTGCGTGTTACCTTCCCTTTGTATTTATTTAATAATGAGAGCTGTAGTGTTGGCAGTGCTCACAATGCCGCCCACACTTTGTTGCTGCCTGCACTTTGAGTTGTATTCCAGTTATAACATGAGAACATAAGTGATGAGAGCTGTGTGACTGTTTTACAGCATGTGGCAAGTTGATGAAGATCACTGGGCCGCAGACAGTGAAGACTTCAGGGACACGGTTTGGAGCTTGGATGACTGATCCATTAGCTTCTCTTAAAAACAACAAGGTGAGCTGATTTGCTCTGATTTTCTACTGTGCAAAAGGATGCTTACAGACGGTCTTATATACTTAACATCAGCCGTAATCATTTCTTCTAGATGAAAGACATTTGTGATTAAAAAGTAGAATTACTGTAGCTCTCATCTTACCCTGTATAGGTTTAGTGCTGTGGTCTGGTAACTTGCATTTACATTACGTAAATGCCTTTGATAGACAAAACTCCAGACTGATAAATGTCTAGCTAAGGTTTTAGTTTATTTAGGTTAGTTGTTAAAACTCAGGTGTACTCTTGCAAAAGATTAAATGTATATAATTAACTGGACATTTTCTCTTTAAATGTTATTTCAACTCAAAAATGGATACCATTGAATGGATTATATATTTCACAAATTAAATTCAGTAAATCAAAATTGTACATCATATAGATTTCTTTTAAATGTTGTAGAATTTAAAGGCTACTTTAAGCTACTTTCTGTGTCGCTCTCCCCACAGGACAGATGTCTAAGCACAGCATGTAGAGCAGATCACTGAATTCATGTAGACAGGAAGCAGCTCACATTAATTCTCTTCTCTGTAATTATCATTGGTAAAGGTGACAAACGGTAACAGTACTGGGGAAAATGCAGGTTTGTTAACTCAACAAATATTGTGGAATTTGGCAAGCTATGCATACAATGGCAGTTTGATCTGGATCAGAAGACACTAGTTATTGGAAGTCAGCCTAAACTTGGAATTTAACACTTCACATATGCTGCAAATAAACAAATATGAGTATTATGCAGGGCTGCATCGTGGCACAGTTGGTAGCATTGTTTTTCCTGGGCTTTTTCTAAATGGAGTTTGCATATTTCCCCCATCAATGCGCGGATTATCTCCGGGTACTCCAACTTCCTCCCCCATTCCAAAAACATGACTGTTAATTGGTCTCTCTAAATTGCTTTTAGATGCGAGTGTGTGTGCATGGTTGTTGGTTGTGTGTCCTTGTGTTGCCTTTTAATGGACTGATGTCCAGTGTGTATCCTGTATCCCCTCAGCACACCTGTGTCCCTGGAAGGAAACATGTTTATAGGAAACATTTCTCTTATTCACATAAAATGCTCAGATGGTGATGTTTAAAGTCTGTGAAGCAAACTGAGTGCTTACTAAAATCTTCTTTTTTTTAATGCAGAAAAAAATGTCATTATTCAAATTTGACTTTTAATAATTTAATTTTATTCTAATCTTTTTTTCTGTGTAGAAAAGTTGAATTATTGAAATATCTAATGAGTTGACCTTGTCCCACATCCTGGGTGTCATCTGGACATGATGAAGGATCTGCTGCTGAGTCTAAAACAGGCCCATATGGTTTATGATGCTAAGCTTTACTAATACTGATAAGATGTAAATATACAAAAAACATTCAAATATATGTTTTTATGTATTGTACCCCATGTCTTACTGTGAATTCATTGCACTGACAATCATATTATCCCATCCAGGTAGTACATTATTTTAATATTTACCATTTTTGAGGAGTTGATTCTAGAAAATGCATTGAATTAAGTAATAATTATAACATGGCCCTTTTTCCAAGACCTAATACTTTAATGACCAGAGAGTTTAATGCACCAACAGTAAGTCATGTAATATTTCATATCATCAAAAACTGAAGAAAAGCATACATTTCTTGTTGTCTAAGTATTGTTTATTGCAGTTAATTTTATACAATGATGCTATCATAACAAAAAGGCAGATTTTTATGTGGTCAATTTTAACGATAATTATGCTGCTTAAAACCTAATTATAAGAGTTATCTCGTATTTATCTGTATCTGTAGTCGTGTTCCATGCTTCCAATTTCAGACATTACAAAAGTGTTTTCTGCATCTGTCCACAGGTTTGGTACATGGACAGCTACACCAACAATAGGATCGTGAAAGAGTATAAATCCATCAGTGACTTTGTGGCAGGAGTTGAATCCATGACCTACAACCTTCCTTTCAAATGGGCCGGAACCAACCATGTTGTCTACAACGGGTCTCTGTACTACAACAAGATGCAAAGCAACATCATTGTCAGGTACAGCTTTGAGACGGGCCTAGTCATAACCCAGAGGGCGCTGGAGTCAGCAGGCTTCCACAACGTGTACCCGTACACATGGGGGGGCTTCTCGGACATCGACCTCATGGTGGACGAGCTGGGCCTGTGGGCCGTGTATGCGACCAACCAGAACGCGGGGAACATTGTCATCAGCCGGCTGAACCCAGACACCCTCCAGATCCTCGACACGTGGAACACAGAATACTCCAAGAGGAATGCAGGCGAGTCGTTTATGATCTGCGGCACTCTCTACATCACCAACTCCCACCTCACTGGTGCCAAGGTGTACTACGCCTTCTCCACTAAAACATCAACGTATGAGTACACAGACATTCCCTTTCATAACCAGTACTTTCACATGTCCATGTTGGACTACAATGCCAGGGACCGCGCCCTTTACGGCTGGAATAATGGCCATCAGGTCCTGTTTAACGTTACACTTTTCCACATTATTAAAACAGAGGATGACTCTTAAAGACACTGTGCAGGTGAGAGAAAGAAAGAAAATATACAAAACTGGAAGGTTGTGCCTAAAAATATTCAGATAATTTATTCAACTTTTAATTAATTCTGTTTTACTCATATTAGTTTTTGTTTTGTTTTTGCCTTTTTTCACTGACATCGACTTACCTCTTTTAACATTAAACTTATTTCTGTACACTGATTTTATAATTAGTGTATATTCCATTGATAAAACAGTTTAAAAGAAAGATAAAACTCTGCAGCTTTTTGACCCCTAAAATAAACTGTGACATTTTCCTCTTTATATTTTTTCTCTCATATAGAAAGCCCGTTTATTTATGCGCACTAATTTAGTCAAACCTTTGACTGTGATCAGTAATCATTTATTCTTTCCTTGCCATTTATTCATAATATTAGTATAATTATTTCTGCTTTTCACTGCCTGCATTTAGCTTTGTATTGTTTCCCATCTCAAATTTTGCACTTGACCTTGTGACATGTGGGGAGGGACCATAATGTACCTGTACAGTTAATGTACTTGGCCGTTTTTGTGTTTGTGTGGGGATTATGTGGTCATCATGGTCACTGGTTATCTTGAAGTACCAAGTCAAAGTCCTTAGCGACCACTAATATCTGACTGCCTTTAACTTAGTACTCTGAGATATTGTAGCTTTTTTGTAACTTTAGCAGCAGTTTGTATGCCTTATTCTGTGTAGTATGTGCCGTAAGCCGCAGGATAACACTTCTTGTGCATGAATGTTGGCTATCCTGGTGGCATTTTTACTGTATTTGTGTGCATTTTGTATTTGCACAACATTGCATTCTCCTCCAATGAAGCTATTGTCATGATCCAGTTTTACATACTGCGGTAGTTCAGTTCATTATGTGTTTGTGTAAATAACATGGTATCCATAGGTAAATAAAATACTGTTTTCATAAGACTAGGGATGTATGTTTTTTTCTTAAATAATGAACATTTCTTTAAACGACTTATGGGAACAAATGTCAAAGATCACTGCAGTTTTCAAATAGCTCAGTGTTCCTGTAGGCCCTGCTTACACTACTTATATTTTTTCAGAAGATAATTCTTCTGTTTTTGTGAAAAAAAAAGAAAACAAAACTCTAAAAAGATTCTACAGTATGTGCTATATTAAATTTGCAGTATGTCTACTTTTTGTCAAATAGTACCGACAAGTCTGAACTGGTGGCCAGAGCCCAGTATCCATGCCAACAAACTAAATCAGATCTGTGCTATGTTTTTGTACAACATATGTGATGCTCTAAAATGTATGAAGGATGTACTCTTTTAACTGCTCTCTAAATGCTGCAGAGATGAGGATAACAGAAACAGAGGGATCAACCAATGCAGCCAGAAGGCGCCCCTGAGTGAAAGCATCAACAAACCGTGTAATTAAATCACCAGTGGTATGCAAGGTTATGGATGTTGACTTTGACGTAAGGGATCATTTGAAAGGAACCTTGTTTGAACCTCAGGTTTTATTTATTTAAAAAATATTGACGTATGGGATGTTAAATTAGTGAGTATGTGTCATTTGTTTCAGTTTCCTGTGCAATAAAAAGTTGAGAAGGTAAGAAACACTTTTTCTTACTTCTTCTTTCTAAATGTGAAGTTTTCAACTGAGGATAATATGTGCAAATCCCTGGACAAATGACACATTCTCTCTCACAAGCTCCAAGACAAATATTGCAAGTTTTTCTCCTAATTTTCAGGCTGCTAGTCGGGCTAAACAAGCTGATGCTTTGAAAAGATGGAGTGAGATTATCTCCTGCCAAATCAGAGGTCTTATTTTTGCTGTAGAAAAATAATGAATGTAAGATGAGGAGATTAGCAAGTGAAAACTGGAAAATGGATTTTTGTGGTAAGTAAATCTAACAGTAAATAGCACTCTGCACACAGTGAAATCCAAGAATAGAAGTTAATTATCAGTTAATTATCTGGCAAATCTGTTTTTTTTGTTTGTTTGTTTGTTTTGAACAGATCCTTAGGATTTATAAGGGAAGCAGGATTCTCACTAGGCAATTCTAAAAAAATAATCCTTAATTTTATTTTCAAAAAGATTAAAAACTTTCACTATACTCCAAATAGTGAAAGTGAATGGAAATCATTCACTTTTTACACTTTTTCAGAGGTCTGTTTACGTTTTGGAAACCCTTTCAGTCTTTTGGCAACCTTTAGTACTGAGGAGATCTTATTTTGCTAAGGTAGATTATATACATAATCATCTCACCAGTCTCTCTGTAGAAGTCACCAGTATTTTTGAGAGAGTGAACACAGACCTCTTACATCCTAATCTCTTGCAGGTTGGATGCAGAGCCTCCTCTCCATGTCAGATCAATACACACCAGCCAGACCGGAAACATCACAAAGGTCAAAGTAGCATTCACTGAGTCTCCACCATAGGAAGCAGAGACAAGTATAGATTTCATGAGATATTGATGTCTCGAGGGCAAAGATGTCAGCGAACTTCAGGTGAATCACCATGCAGCCTGAGCTAAACCTTTCTGGGAAGTGGCTCCAATATGGAGTTAACATATTTCAGCATACAGTGCTGTGAAAAAGTTTTTTAACCTTATAGATGTTTTCTTTTTACTTTTTTTTATCATACTGAAATGATTCAAATAAAATGTAAATATCAGATGAAGATTAAATACAAATTTGTACTCAAGTAAGAAGAGCACTACTTCAAAATATTTTTACTCATGTAAAGAAGTATTTGTTAAAAAAAAAGTACTAACTGTAAACATATTTGACCTAATATTTTCAAGCAATATCATCAGAGAAATCAAATAATGAAATTAAGCACAAATTCTGTTATTTTAAGGACTGAAAATAAAAATAAAAAACAGAAATCAACAATACATTTGCAAAATAACAAATTCAAGTAGGAGAAAACACTTTTCAAAATCTATTTTTCAATATAAAACATCTAAAACCAATATTTACAGTAGGTAACATATGTTGCAACATTGCAAAGTAGCAGTGACAATATTTACTCTGCTAACATTTGCAGTATGTTCACTTTACCTGCAAATGGCACAACAGGCTCAGCAGATGGAAAATAACAGAACAACAAAGCTTGTAAAAAAACAAGAGGCTTCACTTCAACATAAACTGTAGGTTTGTGTCTGTGTTCAATGCATTTTACTTAAAACATGTTTGTTCATCATTTAGTGAATCTCAGTAGCTCGAAATTTTGCTCAAATAAGAGTAGCAACACTTCATAATAACATTACTCAAGAAAAGTCAAAGGTAAGGTGTTAGAATACGCCTAAAAATCAGTTTTTCCAAAAAGTTAGTAAAGTAAATAGTTACAACCCATTTCTGCTCGCTGGACATTTTATTTCAGGTTCAGGGTTTGATGCAGCCCAGGCCGTAACACAACAATCACATGTTTGAGTGTTGGCATGATGTCCTTCACTGAAATTATTTACTTGTTTTATGGAATATGTAACAGGATGCAGGAGGTGTATGGAGTTGAACAAAGATTTATCAAACATCTTTGATAAATCTAGATGTTGGAAAAGGGATTATCAAATGCAAACATGACAAATGAAAAAGCCAGAAGTCAAAGTAGAATAAGAGTCAATATGAAAAATTTGTACCACTGAAGCTAAAGCTTAAGTTCTGTTCATTTTTACTTAATTTACTCAGAAATATTATAACTCACTTGATGATTGAGGGAATGTATTTAAATTTTCTCTTTCATGCTTCACATTACAACTATACATTTTTTTCATTTTCTAACTCTCTAGTTGTCAAGGTTTTGTTCTGAGTTATTATTGTGGCTTTGAAAATTTCATCATGCTGCTTTTGAATGTAAAGGCTGCCATGTTAGCATAGCCATTTGCAGTGGCTGTGCGAGCCATAAATTAGACATGGCCAGTGTCCAAACTGAAATGGATCAAGTGCAGCAGATTTCCACAAGTGGTACAAACATTTTTATGCCTGCATGTTCCTGAAATCTGAACATGCAGATGAAAAAAAATAATAATTAAATTTAGGTAGTTTGGATTTTGTTTAGAAGTTTCTGTTCAGTTATAGCAAAGAAATTGGAAAGGAAAAAATTATACAGTTTTCCTCACAGTTTCTAACATAAACAAGAAGGCTGTTTTGTGTGCTTTTAAATTTTTCCTCATATTATTTGACTAAACTTTTTTTCAGTAATCATCAGCTATTTTGCTTTCAGCATGCAAGACATTTCCCATCATTACTTTTTTCTTTTTTATTACAAAGTAGACCTAAATACCTGCTTTGAAGGACATATTCAAATTAAATTATTGATTTTCTCATTTAATTCAATTTCTTTTTGCATTTTCTTTGGTTCGCACAAATTAAATTCTTTAAATTAAACATCAGAGAGTCATATGCCGAGTTCAAAGAAAGCAAAAACCGCACAACAAAACCTCCACATAAACTCACCATAATGGGATTTGAAGATTAGCCTCAAAGTCTCCTTTCCCTAATTCTTAATGTGTTGCTAAGTAGCGGGTGGAATTAATTTTATTTCATTTGTGAAAAAGTAAGGGTCAAAGAAATAAACAACACTATAGCAGAGTGCAAAATAGAGGGGGGTGTGCTGAAGGGGCCCCTTTGTAGCATGATAACTGTTTATGCAGAGCACCAATTACCATCACCTAAATGAGAACTCTAATTACTGTGATCCTTTCAGTACCGGTGTACAAGCCTGCAGTGGGAAGCCTTAGTTATAACTGTAGCATCTGAGCTTTAACTTCCTCAAAGCTGAAAAAGAAAATTATAGCAATTACATTACAGTAAATTTGAACATAGTGTAATATCACACTAGTTTAAGGTTAGTTTTTCTGGACGTTTTGCTCTTAATTGGGGAAAAGCAAAAAGAAAAAACAAAGTCAAACTTATCAATAGCTCCATCAATGGCTTTCTCCATGAAAAAGAACAATAAATCAAAGAAACGCTAAGCTAGGAGTATATCTACTGATAGAAAAAAAAAGAAAAGAATAAATGGCAACCATAGCTCCATCAATGAAAGACACATAGCTAAAAGCAGAAGCATGGGGTCAGTCATACCTGCCCAGGGAAAAGGCAAAGAGAGAAAACACTGTTATCAGCAGCACTGGTTTCATCAAGGCTTTTATCCAAGAAGGAGACACAACTAAACACAGAAGAACTGAGCTACAAGTATGACAGACGATACAAAGTTAATGCTAGCAATAGCTCCACCAATGACGCTGTCCAGAAATAAGACACAACTAAACACAGGAACACCAAAACAGCCACTTTCTATGGGGAAACATAGAAAGTTTCCCCAGAACAGAGAAAATAAACAGTTGATAGCAAAATTCAGCCAACGACCCATTTATTTTACCTGTGTAAGATGTGCAAAGTCTCTAAGGGATAAGTACAAGTTTATCTACCTGTCACAGGGCACAAATGGCAACAATCAATGGATATTATTTTTCATTTAACAATAAAGTTTAATAAGAAAAGTGATCAGTATTTTTTGTACTTGTCTGTTGGAGATAAACGTAGATGTTAAAAGTCGCATGTGGATGCAGGCTCTTAATGATCTCACATCCAGTCTTGAGTGGGCCTTCTTGTGGAGGGTCCACCGCATCAGGAGCCTTTCAGACCAATTAATAAGGAATAGGGAAAGATGTAAAAACCCTCCGTTCCTCATTTCTGACTTGTCTATTGAACAACCTCCATCTTCATTTCTGAAAAGTTTGCACCTCTAAATGTCAGTCACAAGCAGCTGCTCCATAAGAAATAGCTGATATTAAAATGTCATTTAAATACCACAATAAAGAATGAGGAATGGGCTTGATTTGAAATCAGAATCTTTAGATTAATATTTTCCACTGATTATTTTTTTATGTTTGGCCAATATTCACCAACCAGGATATCCTGGCATCCAGTTTTATCGACTTTAATAAGATTTGGTTACTATTTATTTTTTATCATACAGACCACTTTTCATTGCTCTGTTTTACTCCCTAGTAATGGCCTTAATTATTACGGTCATAAAATGTGTGTCCCTTCTTTCCTTATCTTTCTTTTCAACTGCAGCCAAGATGGCTGCTCATCCTGATTCTGCCTTGGCATCTTTTGGCAACCTCGGTTCTGAAAACAACGTTTTCCTGTAAATGTTTGCCTCCGGTGGCCCTGAGGTGCAAACCACTTCAGCAAATTCAAAAACACAACAACACATTAACGAAGCACAATTACAAATTACAAAAACGCTACAACATTAACAAAATGGAAGAGGTATGTCCCAGTGAGAGACCTGAGAAATCGCTGATTGGACAAAAGGCATGAATACATATACGCTGAGTCCTTTTTTTGTATTATTAAATTGAAACAATTTATTAACTCAACTGATATAATTTTATTTTTGCTTTTGTCTGCTTGGTTTTTTTCTGTTAACCCTGTAGTAAATTAGATTTTTTATATATTTATACCTTATTATTATCTATATTTATTAGCCTTTTTTGTCCCTGCTGCACCAAGCTTGCTAAAAGATTTTAAGCCCTTTCGTTTTTGCAGTCTTGTGTTTTTGCTGCCAAAGCTTGGAAGTAAACCATCAGCCTCCCTATAAGCTTTGATTCCATACCCAACCCTTTCTCTCCTATTGCATTATCAACCTGCCCAAAGCAAATATTGCTTCTTTTTTTTTGTATACTGTGTTTATGGATGCTCATGAATTAAGAGTAACTTGAGGCAAGGTTTTAGATTCCAAATGCATTTAATCTGAAATCAAAATAATGGAGGAACCTTTTGAACCATCGTCTTTTTTACTAAATTATGTTTACTTCTAATATGCAAAAGACATACCCCATTTATTTTCAATTCCTCAAGTTGTAGAAAGTTTTCCCCAGCCGTTCCATAAATCATTTTATTTTGACAAGCTGCCTTCATTAACTATAGATACCCCTTGAGTGTTGAGACACTCAGCAAAATTTAATAGACAGCAATATCAATATCAATGGAAGTTGGTGGAGAAAACCATCAAAACGAGGACGAATGTTAAATACTTAAAAGAAAAAAATTGAAGTGAAGTTAAAATGTAATATTACATCTGCTGTAGATAACTGTCCTAACGTCTAAATACTCAGTAGGTTGTCAGAGATACTGAACCTAAAGATTAGTTTGCAAAGCAAACATCTCTAAAGCATTTTCTATCACAGAAATCAGAGCGCTGAAGTCGTTCTTCAGCTGTTGTGTTGATGGATTCTGCATGACTGGCAAGACTTACCTTCAGTCTAGATTATCTAGTGGCATTTTGGGCACTTTGTAGAAAAAAAGACAGTAACTAATAAGACACAAAAATGTTTAAGCATTACGACAATATGGCAGCTTTGAGCTTCTACTAAGAAGGGAAATTTAAGAGTTTCTATATGAGTCTTAGCCACATTTAATCATCTGTAGTTTAAAATATAAAAAACTGAAACTGCCAACGTAAATTAGATCATCCCAAACTGAGAGGAGATTTTTTTTAAATCTGAGATTTAAAAGATCTTAGCACAAGAACAAAAGATGAGAGAATTATTGTTTACGTTTTGGGGCATTAAGAACACCATAAAATTAGACAAGCAATAATCGCAACATATAGACAAGTAAAACCTGGAATTAAATATTCTACACCTATTACTTTCTTTAAACACAATATATAGTTTGTAAAACCACAAAAATTGGCTAAAATCTCATCTACCTTTCATTTAGCTCAAACTTCACTGTACAGTGTTTTCTCATTAAGGCTTCTTCATACTCCAAAAGAACAGAAAATTGTGTTCTCTTCCCCAGGAGAATGGACACTGTGTTCTAGCAGCCATGCTATGGGAGATCCTGCAGCTTGTTCTTGACACGTCAACTGGGCAGAACTTCTGTTTCTGCTTCCTGGTATCTCATAGCTATATCGTAATTGGACAGAAATTTGAAGTCAGAGGAGTTGCTGCACTGATTTGTGTTGTAGTCTTAAGGGTCCTAAGAAGAGTTCCTGGAAAAACTGCAATTCAGCTTCTTGTCAAGTATGAAATGTCTTCCTCATAAAGAATATATTGTTCTTGGCACCTCAAGCACAGGATTGAGGTAAGTTATTTTCCTTCAGATACAATTTGTAAGGCAGGGTGCATTGCAATGTTAAAGGACAATTCATTTTAATGTTTTATTCTTGAAATTAAGGATATAAGTCTAACTAAATGAAATATTGAAAAAAGTCAAAAAGAAATGAAAAGTTTTTATGTTTTTTTGTGACTTTAGTCCAGACCAAAAATCACTCAGGGTAAGACTTTCTCCCCACCAGATAACAATAGTGGGAAAAAAACAGCTGGGGAAATAATGAGATCATAAATATAGATCACTGCAATAACTGTTCCTGGTTTGGAGTTTGGACAATTTTCTGTTCTTCCTCTGAAATGCTGTGATAGTTTTATACCAGATAGTTTTATAAGCTCCATATCTGTCCTGTCAGTCCAATATTCTCTCAAACATCTTGAGAATCATCAAGATGTTATTTGACATGTGAGACAGCTCTTTGTGTTCTTATCCAGCAGCAGTGTTTTTTTCCTTGCAACACTCTCGTGGACATCACTTTAGCCTAGTTCCTTACTTATTTTTATTCTTGAATACAAACATTAAAGCCAGTGATGTCTGCAGTGCCTTTGGTGTTGTTCTGGGATATATTGTGACTTCTGAAGGGTCGTTGAAGTGCTGTTGGAGTAATTTTAGTAGGCTGGCCACTGCTGTGAAACTTTACTAGTGTTCATGAAGAAGTAATAGATAATTCTTCAGCATATTTGAATATATATTTCACGTTGAAATTATTTTTAAATGAATTAAAAAGAATCTCATGATTCAAAGGTACTTTGTGAGGATCCACTGCAACTTAGGGGCCAAAGCCCAGGCCCCATAAGAAGAAATGCTGTTTTGGGTTGTGGGTTAGGTTGGTATGGAGTTTAGGTTGGGGTTGGAGTTAAGGTTAAGGTTGGGCTATAGAAATGAAAGGAAAATGAATGGGAATCAATTCAAAGTCTTTGTGAAAACAAGAAGACACACTATGTGTTCGGTGTGTGTTTACGTGTGTGTGTGTGTGTGCGTGCGTCTGTGAGTGTGTGTGTGTGTGTTTGTGTGCATGTATTCAAACAGAGCCTACACACCTTTAGGACATAATTTATAAAAGTATTATCTGTCTCCTCTTCCTCTCTCTCTCTTTTCTAATCATTATCTTTCCCCCAAAACCGTGAGAGTTTTTTTTTTTTTCCTCAAAAGAATAGACCCAATCTATTTTTACAATCTTCCCACCAAGGTCTTGGCAGGCTGTAGCATAGATCAATCTTTGAGGCTTGAGACTAAAAAAGTCAATCTAGAAGAACAGCCTGGTCTTCTGTGCCTCGACATGCTTGGCTGCCACTCAAAGATCTCAAAGCACCTGTCCTGATAAATGGAGGCGCTAACATCCTGAACAGCCCCCCAAGGACCCATCGACCACCATCTTCTTATCACTCGTCAGCCCCATTACAGTTGCTCTGAAAAACTGAAATTTGACAAAGTACCCTGTGTGCTGCTAATGTGCTGTTAAATTAACGCTTAGGTTTGCTGTCTGTGGCTAGTGCCCAACCTGAAGTGTAGATGCAGACTAATGTTTGGACTCTGGACAGGATCTACTCATTGATTTTTTTTTTTTAATAACTGAGGTTTGAACAATCCTAAGGGAATAGAAGCCACACAATCAGATGATGTGAAACCTATACATTTTATGTGATATGAGTTTAACCAGTTGTTTAACTCATATCAAATCCTCCACAAAGATAAAAGATTTGCTACCAGTTATCAGCGATTGCATTTATTGCTGCAAGTTATGGAGACAATTATGTCTCACATAGGGCCAGGCTGCTTTGGATAACCTTTTTCTTTTACTAATGAGTTTTTCTTAATTCAATAAATCACTATTTGAAAACTGCTTTGGTATTTACTCAAGTTATCTTTGTTTGTGGTCAAAACATGTTTGATTACCTGAACCATTTAAGTGTGAACAAAAAACAAAAAAGAACAAAATCTGAATGCACTGAAGGTGATGACTATTTATATAGAAATTACAGAATGAATTTCTGCTAAGTTTCCTTTACTTTGATACATATGATAAAGGTTAAATCAGCTCAGAGGTACAACAGTTATTTAAGGCGACATTGTGCTTTATTGGTTTTGGTCATGTGTGGGTAAAGCAAAGCCAAAGCTAATAAAAAGGATTGATCCCTATAACCTCAGTCAATACAAAGTCAACTAGTCTGAGCTGTGACAGGTTTATTGAGCTCATTCATTCACAGAGACAAATCCTCTGCTCCTGTGCCCACAGATAAGGAATGAGGGCAGAAATGCAAACTAGCAATGTTTAAAACAAGTAGCTCTAGTGTCAGACGAGGATGCAAATCTGTGCAGGAGCTAAAACACACTAATTTAAGCAGCACAGCCTTATTATCCCCCTACTGTGAAATATCTCTGGCTTAGATGCTGGTTTCTGTTTGGACTTGCAGGAGCTCCCTTTAGTGGACCTACAGACCAGGTTTTGATCTATGAAGCCGGTTTGAACAGATGTGACAGCAGCTCTGCACATTAGCATTTTTGTTGGTACTTACTGAAAAATGAATTAGGGAGCCACACTCTGAATAAAGTAGAAAAGTTGCTGACAGCTTAAAATGTTTTTTTTTTTTTTTTCCCCCTTATTCTTCTAATTTTCAAAAAGTGTTTCTCTTGTACTCCATGTGTTTAACTAAAGAAGTGAGCATCTGTTTGCTCCAGGATGCCTTTGCCTCCAGCTGTTATTCCATTGAAAGAAGGACTGTTATGAATTTGGTGAGGACATTTCAGCTCATCATTGTTTATGTAATGCAAATTGGCTGTAGGTGCAGACACAGAAATTAATTTTCTAATTAAATTTCAATTGGATTTTCGTGAGCTTGTATCAAAAATTCAGCCCAAATTAATATTATTGTTTAATTTAGCAAAGAGAGATTACGAGAATCAAAACACAATAAACGGACAACAGTGCAGAAGCCTATTAACCTTAAAGCTAAACTGTAAAACTTTTTCCTAAACAGAAATATTGTTTTATCTCAAATGTATGACAACTAAAGCTAACTAGCATTCCAGGTTCATATCTCTGTGCTCAGTACATTTGCCGTCTTTGGTCATTCACTTTATCATCAAAACACAGGGTTGTTTTTCTTACACCATGTGGATGGAGGCTGTAATGTGTTAGCAGATAGAGTTGCTTACAACTCTCTTATCTTTCCAAATGAACTTATTTAATATTGTTATTTATTTTGACAACTGGTGTTGCTTAGTTTTTTTTAAATAGTTGTCATTTATTGCTAGCCTGCCATTCCTTGGCAGGTTCACCGCTGTTAGATGTTTTCTCTGTTCTGGGGAACAATTTTTCATTCAGGGATAAACAAAGGTCAAATAAGGAATAAAAAAAATAAAGAATGACTTATTTTTTTAATTTTGGAAGGCTGTAGGTTAAGCGCATTATTTAAAAAGGTTCTCGGTAATGTGTGACCTGTTGTTAAGAGTAGCTGCAGACATTTATTGTCTTTGACATTAAGGGGCTAATGGCATCACTGTTACATTCAGCTACAGCAGCATGTTCTGTAGTTCAGGAGATTGAAACAGACACAAACACAATCTCTATTCCAATAGAAATCTATTAGAGCAATTTGTTATAAGCTCTCCAAATGCAACATATAATAAAACATTCTGCTGCACTAATTGTTACGTTTTCCACCAAATCTAAATCTCAGACCTTGCAGAAAAGAACGAGGTGCTTTTATGGTGTAATTTTTTGTTTCTTGCACTGATTTAAACAGGCAGATGTTTTCCTACATTATCTTGCTTTGGGTTGCAAATGGAGCAACTTAAATTGATTGATTCAATCCAGCATCCTTCCACCTTTGACCAAACACTGCTAATCCAGCTGGGAATTGAGCTTACATACAGGAGAAATCTGAACTATGATAAAAATAAAAAATGTATTCATGTATTTGACATGATGTAGTTTTGAAGTAAAACATCTTTTTTGTATCGTCTGGAAACACACATGTGGGGTAAGCTGCAGATAATTTATAACAGATAGTAAGAAACATGTTGCCTTGTAGAGAAAATATCAACTACAGCTTTAATAATTTTGTGAAACCAATTTATTTTTATAGCCATGTTTTGTTGTTGGGGACCCAAGTAGAGGGGCGAAGCAGCAGGAAAGTGGTGAGTAAAGATGATTTCAATAAACAGAATGGACCGGAAACAGCAAAGAGTTGACACAAAATATAACCTGGAGTAACTGAACCAAGGAGCAGATGCACTTTGAGCCCAGCATTACGCGCATTTTACAATTATCAGCAGGATTTTGTTTTAGATTTGTCTTTAAACAGCATCAGCATGTGCATATGCACATCTTAGTTTCTCTGGTAAATTTTAGCCAAACTCAACTTCATCTGAATTTCTGATTCCTTCTTTTATAATTGTCTTAAATTAAATCAATTAGAAATTCATTAGAGTTGCATTCATTGCTTTGGCAAATGATTTAATTAGGTTCTGTAAATGAGGCATGAAAGACCTTTTAAATGGGACCTTGTCTTATCATTTTTCTTCAATTACTTCAGTGATTCAGCTAATCTATTTTGCGCTTGCCAAATTATCCAATGGGGCTTACAAAATCAGAACATTTCATGTGGTGTCAGGTGAAAGCACAATCTGCAAAGCTGATCTAATTACTGTCCTGTAAAATTTAAATAGGATCATACAGTACTGGATGTGGCGATAACACAGTTTCCCAGTGGACAGAACTCCAATTTCCATGAGTTTCTCACTGCAAAAATGGATTCATTTCACACATTATCTTTATATCTTCTTCACAAAATGTTCCTTTATAGTTTTAGATTGTATTGCGACATATTGTGATTCAGCATACATAGATTCATACTTGATTTGTGTTCCTCATTATTGTTAGTGGTTGTTAAATCACTTCCTCAACAGCTACAGTATTTTTGCTTCATGGTATTTCACTTCATCACTGCACATCATTTCAATATTTACAATTAAATCAGAAAATATTTGATTTTAAAAATACTCTGCTTAAAGCATTACATCAAAGTTGTAACACAGTTGGTGCAAAAATTGGGTGCGATGTTAGTTATTGTTCAAACATTTTTGCCTGTTTTTCAAACTGTTTTCTTGTCTACATGAGAAATTCAAAGGTTGCGCTACATATAAAATGCATAAGCAAGACAAAAAGTGCTACTGCTACATGAACATAGTTGTCTTGCTGCCTTCTTCAAATCCAATAAAATTTGTATCGATCAGTTGTGCTATGTTCTTTGATGACCTCTGGAAAAAAGTTTCCAGAGGTCATCAAAGGTTAAGTGTGCTCCGTTATTGCTGGTTTGTGCTGCTAAAATTTTGGATTGTACTCTGGTAAAGATCAGAAGGTAAACTAACTGTTAGAAATGAGAAAAAAGTTATACTTCATGTATCTTGCACTGTTATTGAACACAATATGCAGTGATATTGCATTGTAGCACTTCCTCACTGACTTTACTTTTGACCAGGAGTGATCATTTTTATGTTTAGTTGAGAAGGAAATGACAAGGCTTGGTCTACACATAATTCTTTTTTGACTCCCCTTTAGTCAGTAAATATTTTGTAATTATTTTAAAAAATGCATGCTCTCTCTTTTAACACAACATAATTGTAATCATTTACTTTTCCAAGCTCAGGTTGCCTTCCATCTTAAGATTTAAATGCTTTGCCTTCCTATGAGATTTGACTGAAATGTCAGCGTATCTTTAGTAAATGTGTGATAAATACATCAGCAGTAAAGATCCTAATCTCTGAAGAGCATGCCGAAATTGTCAAGATAACTTTGCACACTGATGATTTTTTAAATTCTTTTCAGTTTCTAATTTAAATGTTACATTTGAATATATCCCAAGTTCAAACTGTGACATACTTCACATGCAGTCTGTACAAAGCTCCACATTTAATCAGTCTGTATTTCTCCTGGCCTGCCAGCAAAACTAAACAACCTCTCAACGTTGTGACGTTCTTCATAATCAGCAGGCTTAGAACAACAGTCGAAGCAGAGCCAAGACTGTCAATCTTTCCCAGTCATGATTTTCTCCTTAACCCCTAAAGTTGATGCCACTTCAGAGGCAACAACAAAGATATTCACCCTCCTTTAGGGAATTACAGCTTGGAGCCGAGGCGCTGCAGGAAGCTAATAAATGTATTTATCATATCTGTAATGGCTCACTATGTCACCACGGCACCTTGGTTTGAGATTTATGGTAATTCTGACTGCAGAGAAGCAATTCTGGTGTAGGTTTTTTGAGCGTCTGCGTACCGAACAGTGCTGATGAGATTTCTTAGAAAAGCATTAAATAACTGCCACTGAAGTAATTTCCGAGCAAAATAATTGAAAAAGTTAGAAGACTCTTGCTATAAATTATAGCCTAACATGCAAAGTTTCGAAACAGATACTGTCATCAGCAATGGGGCAAAAATGGTAAACTAGTCATAAGTTAAGCATGAGGCTTATTGCTTTTGGCAAAAAAATAAATAAAAACTTTTCAGTGTGAAAAGAGCAAGTTGTGAAAAACTTGCTGATGGAGTGGATAAAAACACATTTAATAAGCTATTATTTTAAATTTACACAATTTGAAGAAACTCAATCCTAAGAAACACACCGGAATCAAGCCTGACCTCATGACAGCTGGACGTCTGATGCACTAAGAATCCTCCGCTAACAGTCAACTCACTCAGTTGTAATAAGCTGATTATGATCAAAAAATAGATGTCAAAAAGCAAAATGGAAAGAAATTTACTGGATTATACATGACATTTAAATACAATATGTTCCCTAAACATTTGTTGTTCTTAAGCTGGCAAGGGAAGCTCAAAATTATTCATACTGCTGGCAGATTTGGGTTTAAAGTAATTGTTTAAACTCTACCAACATGTTTTCTTTCACTATGTGTAATATTGACATTTTAGAGATGTCAGGACAGGACAGGACTAAGTTTAGGATGAGAGTTATGTTATGTTATGTTAGCTCATCCATAACAAATAGGATTCTATTACTTTTTTATCAAAACTAAAAGTCAGAGAAAGAATAAAGCATATGTCTTGTCAAAATATTCATACATGAGACATCAGATATTTTTCATAAACTGCAGCGGTTTTCACATACAGATTTTTAAACGTAGTCATTCTACTCAAAAAAGACAGGAGTACATTCCCAGTTTGAAACATTAATATTTAAAGTTATATAATAATTTTTTTTAATGTTCATAAGCAAAACATGACATGTATCAACAGGATCCATCTACCTCTCAAAAAGTTTGTGTCCAATTTTAAGACTGCAACTGTAAATATACTCTGTGTTGTATTTTGTTCTGTTCTTTGTGTGATATATTTTTGAGAATAAGGGAGTGCAGGCGGAAATTACTTATGAGGGCTAGAATCTGACATAATGCATATTTTTCTTTGAGAAAATATGCATTATTTTTCCAAATAATGCATATTATTGAGAAAATAATATGCATTTTATTTAAACTGTTTAAACTGGACGATCAACAGAGTTAAAATCTAATGACTCTGTATGCACTACACCCTTTGAGGATCACTTGCTTTCAAGTTTTGAGAGCCCAAGAAATTGTCTTAGTTCCCTTTTCTTATGGCTGATCATATCATCAAAATGTCGTCTTCCATTCATCCCAGGTGGGTTGGTTTTGAAAATGTATTTCTTTATCTTCCGTTTGCACTCTAAATGTAAATATCTGAGTGTCCTGGGTTTTGGTGAATACAGTAATAAACTAAAATAACTAAAGAAATACAAGTGTCAAGGCTAACCCTTTACAAGAAAATCATTGAAATTAATTAGATGGGTAAAGTATCCACTGTTAGTTTTGTGATTACTGTACATCACCAAGAGGCGCTGGTGGGAGTGTTGGAGCTTCCAGTGCAATAGTGGACGTTTGAGCATAATTTCTTATGCCTTTTGGAGTTCGCAAACATGTTTTCTGTTTGCACAAGAGAAAAGAAAGAGAGACGCATTTGTTGTAGAATCCTCCGGGGCAGCTCTTGCAGCTCCTGCAAAACCGTGTGTGAAAGCGAGAAGGTGCCACCCGGCTGCGTGGTTCAGATGCACTTTAAAAGCGCACTTGATCAGCAATTCCCTCTGTGAGCCCACACATCCCTCGCACTTCAAAGGACGCCTCCTGAAGGTTCAGGGCAAGAAACGCAGTCGATAACAAACACGGAGACGCCTCGGCAGAGATTGTTTACTTTAACACGAGACATGCGATATTTTCATAAACTGACTGCCCTCATGCGGTCGATCCTGGATCAAAAGTAACGGAAGAATTAGAGCTGTTGTTGGAGACACATGATACTGCATCCTCACTGATAGACTTTTTATTCAGCCAGTACACAAAACAATTGATTACAGAGAAATGACTAATGAGTTCTGCTCTTTCAGGGAAAACAGCATAATCAGGCCAATTTAAAAAAAACAAAACAAAAAACAGCTGAGCTTTTGCTTTGACCAGACTTTATTGATGGGCATGTCCATCTCTCATTTGTCTAATTCGTCATCGATGCTTGTACAAATTGCAGACTGTTAATTGGAAATGTTTATCTCAGTCTACAGATACATATCAAAGACTAAAGAACAGTAAATGTTTGATGTGTCTTGAGTTTTATGCTGTTATCCATAGTTAGACTGACATCAACAAATGGAATCATCATTTAAAAACTGCATTTTACAATTGCTCAGGTTATGTTTTTTGACATTAAATCTTTTTTTGCTGACTTGAATTGTGACAAAGCATAATACATCATTAGGAAGAAGAACACTTTTTGGCTTTTATAATCAATTTTTTAAATAAAAAGAATAATTAAAACTGTGTCTCAGATCATCTTTGTTCAGTGGATCACATCACTGAGGTGATAAATGTTCAGAAATTAGACTGCAGGTGTTTATGAATAGAGATGGATGAATTGAAAGCTCATGGTCACTGAACGTCAAACGCATCACTTTCCAAGTCACCATCCCTCTCATCTGTCTTCCTTATGGTTTTATAACATGTTTTACTGTAATAAAAACTGATGCAGTTGAAAAGAAAACTTCTTTCACCAACTGGAAGTTAGAATTGTTTCCCATTCTGAACACAGCAACCTTTGCTGACTCCATTCCCAGACTGTGCCCTCAATTAAACTTGCAAACCAAAATATCCACTACTCTGGGTCGCAGGCAAACAAAATTAAATCTTACTAATGCTCCCAATTAAAACACAAGTTGTATTTTTTTTTCTTCTGTTGCAGAAGGTCTTCTAAAAATCATTTTGCAAATTACAAATCTGTAAATGAAAGTTGCAAATAGTCATGATGCAGGTAAACATCTTATTTATCAAAACATCAACTTTTAATGAGTTCTGATGGACTCCTGCGGTACGACGAGGCACCAAGTTGCTGCCAGATCAATTCCTGTTTATTTGGACATGGAGCCTCCTGAGATCAGGCTGCTGTTTTTGTTTTTTTTTGTCTCAAACATCCTGCAGCTACTTGATCGTACTGAGATATAGGGACTCTGGAAGTCAAATTAGCAGATTGAACATTTTCTTAAGCTATTCCATGAAGCATTCAGTTCTTCATGGGAGGCTGAAGTATCCTGTAGGAATAGTCCATCAATTTACAAACAAATAATTCAATGCTTTCTGCAACGTTTTAGTTTGTAGTTTCTCTCAAAAAAATAACATCCACCTTTATCTCCAGGTCTTTAAAAATGCCTGCTATGCATGTGGATAAATAGGATTAACTCTTATCACATTAAAGGCAAATCAAATCTCAGTTTGACTTATTTTAATTACCTATTTAAACATTTATATGGATGTTTATCTCACACTACAAAGTAAATGGAAGTCAAAGAGGTTCTTATCCCTTTTGCAAACAGAACAATGAAAGTTTTACTTGCAAAATAAAGCCCAAGAGAGCTTGTATATAACAGCAAGTAAAACATCTTCAACATTTTTTGTTCTACACACTGATTCTCTGCCATCAACAGGAAAAAACACCTATTACAGTATTTCCAAATATGACTAAATGCAAAGGAGTAGAAAATGAACAAATATTTTACTGCATTTTAGCCATCTTTGTTTCCCATTTATACAATTTTCTTCCTGTCTTAACAGAAAGAGTGATTTGAGTCACTTAATGCACGTGGTGTTCAGTTATCGTATCCATCATAACTTATTTTCAGCTTCAAACCATAGGCGTAAATCCCAGGGGACTTTTCCAATCTTGGAAAAGTCTCGAATTGTCCTCCCCAAAAAAAATTACTGAAGAAGCGTTTGCATTTAAATAATATCAATATGAAAATGCAAAAGAACCAAAGAACGAACTAAGACTTTATTTAGTTGTAAGCCATCCAGTTGATCAAAAAGAACAGCTGTAAATAAAACAAGAAAAAATAACACTAATAAGTAGATGATCTCATTATGCTTTGTCGGTTCAGCCCTGGTGGGTAAGTCACTTTTTTAAACTGAGTCGATGTTAAGCCCCTTTACTACAAATAAGTATTCTTTGTTCAAATATGAATAAATGGCAAGATGTCTTTTGTTGTGGTCAGCAGCACCATATAAATACATTTCACAGCCTGCTACAGAATGACTCACCTTCTCCCCCATTGTGTCTCTATTCGTGCTCATCAGCTTCATTTAGATGACCATATGGGGAGACAGCGGCATAAGATCTCCTCCAGAGAGTTCATTAGCAGTCCCGAATTGTACATTGGCAACATTCTTCTATCTACTTGAGGTGGCCAGAGAGGTTAGGGCTTGTGGGCATCCTCAGGCAATGACGCCACAACTTGCGGCAGCAGACAAGTAACTGGACTGTTTGTCAAAGAAGTGGAAACTGACAAGACGCTTGGCGCGTCCTCAGCAATGACTGCGATACAGAAGGTAAGTGCAGAGCTTTGTGTATCCATTATGAACTGTTGACTGTTTGTAATGACAATTTAATTGTTGCAACTCGACTGGACAGCTGAGGTTAAACAAATGTCAGAAATATGAGATTTTCTTCTATTTTCTTCTCACACAGGGAGACAACATGATGTGCAATGTATAAAACACAGCAGATAAAGAAATACTTTAATGCATAGCAAATTACCAAACAGAACAAAAGCAATGGTAAACATATTTTGCATTCAGTCAGTCTGAGGACAAATAAATATTTCATGTACATATGCCTAATAAAATAGATTTGTGTTTTTAATATAGACAAAAAAAGTCTAGGAAGCTTAATAATTCATAACTTATACAATATGTACATATTTAAATAACCCATCAGTCTGATGAGCGGTTTTCTCTGTTTCAACATCAGTCTCTGTGGGCTAACAGACACTGTAAGTCATAATCATGAGTCAGACATGCTTGGTGTATCAGGTCAAGTTAATCCCCATCAGGAGCCAAAGGCATTTGTAGTTTGGCTGTAGCTGCAGAAACTAACTTGGCAAGTGAATGGCCTCACTAACTCATGAACACCTTGGTTAGCAAAAGTTTTAGACAAGGCTGCTGGGTTATGGAATGTGTATCATATTCACTGCTATGCAGGGAAACCCTTCTGTTTCTTTCTGAGTATTTAGAAGTGGCTGCCCATTATTTCCTCTTCGCGGGTGAGATCTTCTTGTCTTTTCTTGCTGTTCGTCTGTGCAGCATCACATCATCATCCTCTCCTGTCTGTTGCTTGGCAAAGTTGACAAACACCTGAACAAAAAAGAAATTCATGCAGAATGTGATCAAAGGCATTCTGGGTCATTGACTTTGCACCAATTCCTCATCACAGGCTTTAATATAACATTCCCGCCAATGACTGGATTGGAATCGTATGCAGTTCCAAACAGAAAAAAAGCATCAGGAGGTATAAATTCAGCTCTCACATAATTAACTATTGAAATCATCTTGCAATGACATCCATTGTCTATAACTGCATATCCTTGAAGGCCTGTGCAACTTGCAACAGAAGTGAAAAAAATGATCATGATGAATAATGAACCATGAAAATCTTTCATGGTTTAATACCAGCATTCTTTGGCCTCATATTCACTCTCTGCAATGCAAAGCTAAAGTTCTTACACACTTTCTTGTCAAAATGCTCGTCTGCTGCTCAATGCGCAGGAAGGATGACAACACAAAACCACTTCAGTTTTAGTTTTTTGCACATTCAAGAACTTCATTCAAACTTCAGCCACTTTTACAACCTTGAAAGCACCAGAACAAAAAAAAATCAACTGTTCAAAACCGACAATGAAATCAACAGGCATATGAATCATCCTGAATCAAACACTTTGGACAACCTGGAGTAACAAGTTAAAAAAATATGTCATATGCATCAGGTTTACAGCATGATTTGGGTGGAAATAAAGTGTTTGTTTACAAGGAGGAACTCTGGTTTCAAAGGAACTTTGGTAATGAAGATAAAAAAAAACATCCTCTTTAAAGGATTTCAAAGTTCACAAACACAATTTTAAAGGAATTTCAAATAAAACCCAGTTTGCACAATTAAGTTCATTGTTGCAGTAGCTCTACATAAGTGGCTAAGTTCTGGCAGGCTTTCTTTTTGGCATTTGTAATCTAGTATGAACGTACAACATAGTGGTGTGAATACTGTAAGCAATCTGTTTTCCTTAAAAAAGTTTATGTTATCCATACTTCCATACTACACATTAGTAGAAAATAGTTCTTTTTTTTATTATTTGTCTTTAGATGTCTTTCTAGCACAGTAATTTCCCTATGGGGATTAATAGAGGACCCATCTATCCTCCTTAAACATAGGAGGAAAGAGGAGGCGCTCCTACAAGGCATATAAAAGACACCATGTCTTAACTAACTGTAATGTTTTGCCTGTATCCTGTAAATGGTGCTGACCTTCCAGTCTCTAAATGACTATTTTTGCTTCCTTTCTCTATTTGTTCCAGTGATGCATCACAAGTATCAATTTTGAGTTTTTCTGAGTCTAAATTGTTCCTAAAAGCCAGAATTGAAAGTGAACTAGTTTTCCCAACACAATTATGAATTAGGTTTATGAGAACATTCTGTAATTGGGTTTTCAATGTTCAATAACGTTTTGTTAGCAAGTATCTGACAGCAGCTCTTATGAATTTTTAACACATTGCAATCTTTTTCTTTTAAAAAAGTGTAATTGTTTTCGTTTTGGTTGTCACATCTCAGCATTACCTGGTCCAGTGTTGTCTGGGAAACAGAGTAGTCTTCTATGCTGAGCCTGTCTTTATTGGCCACCACCAGCTGGAAAATCCTCGCCAGGGAGGATGAGGCAATTTCATACTGCAGCGTGTTGTAGTGTTTCTCCCGCTGAACACAGCCGGGGAAGGAGCTCTCCATAAAGCTCTCCACAGGCTCCAGTTCTGGAGACAAGCCTGCTTTAGCTGCCTTGATTTTCATTGTCACAACGTAGCCGTCGCCAAATCTGGGTTCGAGGAAGCAAGGCACAGAAACATTGCATGCTGCTTTCTTTCTCTGAACATTAATGTTTCTGTCATCTATAACGTGATGATAATGATAAAAAACATTAATGCTAGCTCAGACTTACAGTCACAGATTGGAACCACAGTTACAAACTCTTACTTGTATTTGAGGTGCTGGATGGTACCAAGACACTTGAAGGTCCCGTTGACCATGATGGCCAGTCGGGTGCATAGAGCTTCACACTCCTCCATGCTGGCGGAAAACAACAGAAATCCATCTTTATTCATGTCTGTGACCTATACCGCCTTGTCACACCACAAACTTTAATACTTCTTATTAGAGTTTTATGAAACACAAAGTAGTGTGTTTATGTGAAGAGGAAGGAATGGATGAAAATCTTTAGTAAACATTGGTTTTTAAGTCATACCACAAAATCTCAATTGGATTTAGGTTTGCACTTTGACTGGGCCATTGTAGCAGATGAATAATGCTTTGTTCTAAACCATTGCATTGCTGACTGCTTGGATTTGTTGTTCTGCTGAAAAGTGCAAATTGGGTCTCTTGGCTCTGAATAATGCTGTCTTTTTCCAGCCTGTCAGTTTAGATAGACAGCTTGATCTTGGTAGGTTTGTGGTTCAAAATGATATTGTTTTATAACTAAACCCAACTTCATCCCCGCCCTTCCTGCTGTCTTGTATGATCTCTAAAATGCTGTTTGTTCATTTGCATTCTCTAAGTAACATGTATTTATAGATGCATTTCAATAAATTAAATGATTATTGACAAGTTCATATATTTCTGTAACTCAATTCATTATGTGAAACATAATGTACAGTAATTACATGAACAGATGTTTTCAAACCTTGCTTTCTGTTAATTGCTTTCATTTTCAGCTTACAAGTAATGAAAACACATTTAGTTGCTTAGAAAATGAGATTAAATCAGACCAATAAAAGAAAACATTTTCATAAACTCGAAAAAATAAGGGGATTTTTATGGGACTTTTGTTTTTGTCAAAATGTTAATTCTATGTAGAACTTTCATTCCACAAACAATAATATCTGAATGGGTTTTTTTATGCTTTTGGAATTTGTGTTTGGTTAGCTGCTGACACATATTTGTGGACCAAGAATTGAATTCATCACAAGGTTTCGAACCTGTGTGACGTTAGCACCACAGCCCTGCCGTCCTGAATCACACTCATGATAGCGTTCCACAGAAAGCGGCGAGAGTGCGGATCCATCCCAGTCGTCGGCTCATCCTAAGAAAAAAAAAAAAAAAGAAGGAAAACAGCTACAGAACAAGCAGCAAACTTGTCTCTCTGAGCACATAGCGGCACACTAACAGAGACCAAGTCCTTATCTCTATCAGCATATGGCAAAAAATCACAGATTTATGCCAGTTTGAACTGAACTCCATAGTTTTCGTGCCAACATATAAAACATTCCAGGCCAGGCCTGACTGAACCCATATGGCTTACCATCTGGATCCATAGACTATTTCATTGATAAATTCCTGCATAAAATATAAAAAACACAAACAAAGGGCTCTGTAGCTTGTCGTCATTGGCTCCCCTACCAGCAGGACCAGTGCAGGGCAGCCAATCATTGCAATAGCTGTGGACAGTTTACGCTTGTTGCCTCCGCTGTAAGTTCCTGCGCAGCAGCCAGCGTATTCTGTCAGGCCCAACTTCTGGATGCCCCACTCTGCCACCTGCAGAAGAAACAGAATCTAAGTTCAGAGGCCACTTCAATGCATCACTGACTGATTCATTCATAAAAGAATATACCCAAAAAAAAAAAAAAACAGATGGAAAAAAAAAAGGGATGGAGCAAACAAAATGTGAAGAGAAGATGGAGGTCTTTGTCATGCGTAGCAGAGTAGAACATCCTAAGGTGCTTCAATATGTGAAGCAGCTGGAGTCCCACTTACTCTGGGGATCTCTGATTCGGGCACCCCTCTGAGTCGGGCGTAAAGGTAGAGATGCTCCCTGCCGGTAAGAAGCTCATCAATGGCATCAAACTGGGGGCAGTAGCCCATGTTCTGGTGCACGTCTAGTATCTCTGTCAGGATGCTGCCAATATAGACACAATGTTACTGGAGATACTGCAGGAGCTCAAATAATATGAAACATTTTTAGATGGCAGTAGCTGTATGAAGACATGATGCAAATTTCTACATTTAGAAATTTGTCAAAACAAGATTAGATTCGGGGTGTCAAAAATCTAATTCTCTCTCTCCTGATTAGTATTTGTTCACTTGTGTTTAGAGACGCGGGTTAGTTTCACTATCAGATAGTCTTATCTCACAGATTATGTCAGACATTGTCCAAACAGTCTAATTCTCAGAGCTGTTTTAGGATTCACACAGCTGGAACTACAAGCTGGATGAGCGAAGAGCAACAACTTTTATTACATAGAGTACTGAAAAAATATTCATACTCCTCACATTTTAATGCATTTTGGGGGGTCTATGCATCATATTTCTGAGTGTGGTACACAGAACCAAAGTGGTGAAAACTATGACATAAAGGAAAAATAACATGGTTTTCAACTGAAAATCTGAAAATCATTTGGGTTTCTAATATAATTTAAAAATGTGTCAGGTCTAATATGTATGACATTTTATCTTGCATTTTAAAAGTTCTACTAACTTTTAAAATGTCTTATGGATGTGCATTGCAAAATTGCTAAGGTTTGTACATTTTTTTATAACCTAATTTAAACTTGTCCTCAACTTTTCCCTGGCCTGTGTGCTTTTTTCCTTGGTCTTTGTGATGCTGTTTGTTCATCAACTTTCTCTTACAAAGCCTCTGAAACCTTCAGAAAACAACAACATTTATACTGAGATTGATTACCACACAGACACTGTTTACCAAATGCTGTTTACCAATTGCATTAAATTGTATTTATTAGGGTCAGAGTAAAAGGAGCCCAAAACATTCTTTAGATTTTTGTGTGTTGAAAATCTAATTCCATAATTATCCACTACTTTATCTTGGTCTATCTTATAAAATGTATTTAAAATGTATGAAAGTTTGTGGGTCAGTTAGCATAGCTACATTTGCAAGGTACTCTATCTACCTTAAAAAGAGTTTTTGTTTTAAGCTGGGACAGGAATTATTATTTATTATTCAATAAATGAGCTCCACCTACCTGTAACCAGCCACACTAGCCTCTCCAGAGCTGGCATCAGTGTCACCTGTCAACATTTTGAAAGTTGTTGTCTTCCCAGCTCCATTAACTCCCAGAAGGCCGAAACACTAACAACAACAAAAGGTCGCCATTAATACCAGAAGCACAGAAAACTGTGGCACTATTATAAAGAATGAATATCATCAAGAAGCTCAAATTGTTTCTCTTTTATCTCTTCTGCACTCACTAATCAACCAATAATCAAAGGGATTTAGCAAGTACAAACATTTTTTTTTTATAATCCTAATTTACCACAGGAAAGGTTTGAAATAATTTCATTTCATGAAGTGCATTTAAAATTTCATTCTGTGATAAAGCAGTTGTTCTTTTCCACTGTGACCATATGCTTTCTCAGGTCAGGGGATTGCTGTAAAGTCAATGAATCAATGCAATTTGCTGTCACCGGTTAGGTGTAAAATATGTTTCCAATCAGCATAGCACTGTATTCTAAGTAGGATTAAACGGAACATTAATCTGTCCGATTGATTTGACTTCCTATTTTACATATATATCAGATCTGTTTGTTTTTTAAAGTGCTTTGAGATGATTTATCATTAACCGTCATCGTAGGCAAACTGAAGTGAACGTCTTTTTATATTGTGTATAAATATCTATTTTAACTGTTTTCATGAAAACGAAATTAATTTAAAGTTCTGAATTGTAACTATTAGTCTTTATTTATTCACAGACAAACAGACACAACTTGTGGCAAAAAGAAAAGATAGAAATAAATCTCAGCATGGATGAACTCAGTGACTTCACCTCGCCTGCAGGGACTCCCACACAAATCCGGTCCACAGCTGCCCTCTTTCTGCCCACATACGTCTGTGCAGAGAAATGATAAAATCTCACTTCATTGGAGCAGTACCAAAGCAAATGTAGCGACCACAAATATATTTTAAAAAGCACCAAATAGATGAATCATGTGCAGTGTTCTGACTTGTGAATTTTATCATTTTATATATTTTGGTTTGGTAAATTAAGATAATTTTCTTTGTTTGATGGAGTGAAATGCAGTTTGTGGACAAAGGTGTTAAGAACAATTTTATGTAATTCTGATGATCTTTCATTAGTATCCACTTTATGTTCTTCCTTTTTATATGTAAAAAAACCCCAGAGTTTAAACAACTTGAGTGGTGACAATTATTTCCTCCAGAACTAATCTAATAAAATCTGTTATTATATTATAAAATAAAAAACATGATACAGTCCAATAACCAAAACAAATTTTGAATTTACCATTTCTAATTTTAAATAAAACTTCATTCATTTATTTATGTTTATTTATTTTGTATGTGTTTTATTTAATATTGGTATGTACAGTATACTGTATGTTTCATATGCAGAGTTCACAAATGCACCAAGTATTTTATTGGACCATTTTCAAAACACTATGAAGGATCTTTTTATTTTCAAACATGGCTGCTGTAGTTAGGCATGGACAAAGTACAACAGGATCAAGTTATGGTCTCAAAACTACTAACGTTTTTGGTCATGCTGTTCCTTTAAATGAGATTTGAACTGCACTCCAGATCGTCCGAGCAACTAAGTGTTGTATTTAGCAGCTTTGTGGTGCTGATGGAAGCTGCAGCTATCAGGGACTATTTTTAGTTTTTGCAGCCATTGTCAGATGGTAGATTATTATATTTATCAAGATAATGTAATGCCAGAAGGAAAATAGTTTTCAGTAGAATAGTATCATAAAAATAGTATTGTTTGGTGAGTGTTTAATTCATGTGATATATGTGAGCGAACACCTAGTATTTAATACACTAAGAATACTTTAAGGAATGGGGATGTCTTAGTAAAGATGCGGAAAAGTTTGATTTAAAGATTTTTACCTTTGAGAGGTCTCTGATCTGCAGGATGTCCTTCTTGCTTCCTCCCTCATATATCCTCTGCCTTTCCTCTGCAACATCCTCATCCTCATTTTGTACTGCAGTCTGTTTACAGTCTGGTAACCTGAGAAATAAAGAACAAAGTCCTCTAAGGAGAAATCGACAAGACCAGAGAAATGCCTTTTCCAAAGCTAGCTTGAAAAGCTAATTCAAACTAATTGTTGAATTAGCTTGAATTAGCTAATTCAAGCTATTCGGTTTTAATATATTTACATTCAGTGTATTAAATGTTATTTGAGTGTGTTTTGTTAATTGCAAGCTTTTACCAGTGGTCCAAGAAGAACCGATACTGGATCAAAAGGTTGAGGCTAAAGTACACAAAGCCTTCCACTAGCATAAAACATATGTTTTTTCCCACAAAGTCCCACCGAAAAGGATCCATTTTGTATTCTTCACCTGTAAAAGAGAAAAAAGAAAGACATACCCAAATATTTTGACTTGTGAAATGAAACACGCACACACAAAAAAATCAAAGCTTTGCAAACAATTTAATCATTTGTCAAGAATTCCCATTCTTTTATTTTTTTTGTATTATTATTTTCTCCCACTAAAACAACAAACTCGACAGTAACTAAATGCAATTTTTGTGGCACAACAAGACAAGGCCGTGGATAACTGTCAATTCAAAGTACGATGATAGATCAATTTCAACATTTACATCACAATAAAAAGCTGTGTAAATTTGTTTTTAGTGTCTTTATTTAGATAATAATCAATTTCCAAATTCCCATAATGAGCACACAGAGTTCATAACCTCAGTGAAAATCCAGCTGTTCTGTGAGATACTCAGAGTTTTGTTGAAGAACAAAACTCATCAAAACATCATCAAAACCAAGGAACAAAGCAGACAGATCAGGGCTAAAGTTGTGGAGAAACTTGAAGCAGATACAGATCCTAAGCTTCAAACATTGTACATAGCAAACAGAAAAAGTCTTGAACAACAGCAAATGCATGAAGACATGATCATCCCCCTGAACTAACAGGCAAAGCAAGGCGAGCATAAAACAGAGAACAGCCACTCCAATAAATTAGGACTTCACAGAAGAGAAAAAAAGAATAAATCAAGCTTTCTTGAAAGAAACCACAAGAAGTAATGTTTGAAGTAGGGGAGGTGCCATATAGAGGACACAGCAAACATTTGGAAGAAAGTTATCGGGTAGGATGACCTGCAGGACAAAGGTGAAAACTACTACTGCGCATCACCCTGAGAATACCGTGGTGGAGACAGAATCAAGTCATGGGGAAACTGAGTTTTAAACTTTTTAATATGTTCTTGCAAATGCTTTGTCAAAACTTTTAACAAGTGAAACACCATGCGGCGCTTACCAAACCTGGCGTAGACATCAGTTACAGCCTGATTCATGGCCATGTCTATCAGTCCTCGCCCCAGGCAGAAGTGAGGAAACACCAGCAGCAATTTCTTCAGCCACTCGTTAAACGTCAGCAGAGACTGAAAACACAGGAACATGTCCCAGCAGCAACAATATGAAAATACATCTGATGGCACATAAACAGAGCTCTGACAAATACAAGCTAATATTTCTGTTCCATTTGTAAACTGTTTGCTAAACACAACATGATACCATGCTTTGGACTTGCTGTAAAATTGTATTTGTAAACAGACAAAAAGAATCTCAAATAATAATTTATGTTGTGTGTGCCCATTTTAAATAATGTCCTCATTTAGGGTTTTTTTTCCTGTGTGGAAAAAAAAAGTTTTTTAATTAAGCAAATTTTTCAAACTTGGCAAGAATGATGGCAATTTTATAATGCACAATTTTATGAATACTTTTTGAGAAATATCAACAAACATTAATATGAGTCAGTCCACCTGGAGAGCGTCTCTCATGACTCATCTGCGGTGAGAAAAGTGGAGCGCAGATGTTCAGAGGAGATGACCATCTGCTGGAGAATGGGTTCTATTTTTTATTATAGTAGATTACAATGAGAGTGCAATCTACAAACTTTACCCCGCTTTTGTTTTATCCCACTCCCTTTTTTTAAAACACATAATAAAGTAACAGCTGTTCACATATATCTTAGTTTAGACAGTCTTCAGACCAAATATTTCTTCTCCCTCAAATGATAACAAAGTCTTCCACACTCAACCTTGAATGTTTAAGCCTCATTAAAATGTTTTCCACATTATTCACCAGAATCTATCGTTTCCTCTTTGACACATGCTAATACAAGTTTGAGTCCAATCTTAATTAGCATCTCCTTGTCCCCTCTTGATATTTTTTTCTTTCTAGTTTGTCAGACACACGTCTGCCCTCAAGGCCTCACAGCAGACCACATCTGCATTAATCAATTTATGTTATTTGCAACTGAGGGGATCCAGACATTCAGAAAACATGGCTTGCTTTGAGAAATAATTCATCTCTTACAGCTGTGGGCAACAGTACGAAACAGAAATAGGAGGAATTTGCATAAATGAGTTCTTTAGCTGCAGGTAAAAAAAATTTCCAGCAAAGATATGACAGATACTGATCTATAATTGTTTCCCTTATAATAGCATAATCTATTTATTATACACAATCACACGCAAAACGGTGTCTTAATATAATTGTGTGAAATAATACACTGAAGAAATAGACCTCAACATGACAGTTTTCATTTCTGTATTTAAATAAAGCAGTAAATTGTTTTATGGGATGAGGCCCATGTGGTTTGGTAATAACTGAACAACTCACTCAAGAATCAAATTGTTTGTGGTAGACATAATTGCCCACAGTAAATTGACACCTCTGGGCAAATATGGGAACTAGGAGTGTTAAACAATTAGAACCTGTCTTTTTAAAACTTACTTAAAAACTAACAAACACTTCCATAGTTAACTGGGATGTGACCTGATCTGAACTGTAAATGCAAAACATGCATCGTTGCAGGACTAGCTGTGACACAATGTGGGTTTTTGTTCCATAGTTTACGGCTTTTTCATGTAATAATTGATTACATTGTTAAGTTTTTGAGCTTTCAATTCTGCTCTAAGTTAAATTGTACATTTCTTTATTGCTTTCTTCACAAATACGCTACTTGTTACTAAGTATGCCACTTTTACTCATTAACTTTCTGTTAATGATTTATTTCTTACAGACATTGAGTCCTTAACTTTAATGAAGATGCAGCAAATTTTGTTTTGTTACAGCAAATCTTCCTCACTCACCTTAAAATTATCAGTATTTTAGGAATAATTCAGGTCAAACCATGAATAAACTTTTCCTTTTGTTTATATTTCTGTTATCGAGTCTCCTTACCCGATTGTTTTCAAAGAGTTCCAGGATGAAAGTGATGGCGCTGCTGTTGATGCCAATAAAAAGATTGATGCAGGACAGAGACACATACGCAGTGCTTGGGATACTGAATACGTAGGACATGGGGTACATCATGGGTGTCACTGACCACCTGAAAGAAGGAGAGATTGAGAATTATGAAAATAATTAATAGGCAAATGTCATGTTTTAGAGCCATAAAACGCTCAACAGATGTGTGACCTCTTTGTAACAACACACAAGGATCATCTATGCAGGAAATGTGGGTGAGCTCCATTGAAGTAAACAGGCAAAGAGGGCAGATTTCTCCTCTTCAACCAAAATCCTTCTCTGTGTGAGAAATACTAATTTGCCCCATGAAGCAATGGGAATCTTTGATTAAAGAAAAGGAGCAGCTCAACCCTCAGAGGTTATAACAAAACACAATTCAAGCCATGGCAACAGTTAATAGTTTGAACAAAACACCACCACACCTGGTGTTTGTGAGCATAACCATCTTTTAGGTAAGAAAAACTTTTTTTACATCACATTTTTTATTTTATGTGTAATCTGTCAGTAGAATATGTTGATGTTCACAGAAGCTGTTAACTTTTGGTGTCAGACAAATAATGTTTTCTATTCAATATCGATGACTTTTCTATGCAAATGATCCTCCTGCGTCTTTAACATCCATGTTTGTTCAACTGTCTTGAATTACAGACTTTAATGTGACAGGCCTCTTTTGAATTCCTCCATATTGGGTGTTTGTATTTTTTTTGGTCTCTAAACTACTGCTCTCAGAAAACATTTCTCCCAACCTTCTTCTTTTTTTCGCTGTAAAATATATTTTGTATAAATCTTCCCTTTATAAAGTCAATTTTGAGATAGAGACTTTATTATTACTACTTTTATCTGAGATCAACTTTGGGTAGATACATAATTTTTATCTTGTCTGCCTTTTTTCAATTATTGTGATGAGCAACACGTCTAAACACATTTGAAAAGGAAAAAATCTGTTGAAATTAGTTGTTTTTACTCTCTCAGGCGTTTAATTTTCTTTATAAATTTATAAATTCGGATGAGACAAAATGGGTTTCTCCAAACTACCTGTTCCAGAAACACAATTTGCACTTTATTTAAAAAATGCTTTAAAAATTTACTTTTTGTTTCATTAAACTACATTTAAAAAAGCTTACCCGTAAAGAAGAAGAAGAGCTATTAATGCTGGGAGGTTAGTTGGTGACGTGTAACACTTTTTATCAAATGCCATGAAAATGCCAACCACCATTGCAGTGCTGAGAAAGTAGTTCATCTGAGAGAGAAATAAATGATAAGATTATAAAGCAAAAACTGCAAATAAACAACAAATTAAAGATTAGATAAAGCATAT
>CAEFZX010021861.1:0-13088 GCA_903066825.1 Alfaro cultratus
CACACACACACACACACACACACACACACACACACACACACACACACACACACACACACACACACACACACACACGTTTGAAATCTGACCCCTGACCCAAAAACAGCATTTCCTCTTGTGGGAACCAGGCTTTGGTCCCCACAACGTAGTATATGTCAGGAAAATGGTCCCCACAAGGTATTAGAAACACACACACACACTGACTGCTGATACCTTTCAGGTTGAGGTTGTGCATGGCTGTGTCAGCCTCTGTGGTGGGCATGGCGGCCGGGAAGGGAATGTTCAAGTCGTTCATGGGTTTGGCGCTCTGGAAGCCGTTGGGAATGCTGACCTCACAGGGATCTTTCAGAGACTGCGGATGCTCCAGGTTAGGAGCGATGAAGGAGGAGGGAAGGCTCTCTGTATCGGCGAGAGCAGAACGAGAGTCAGAACTCACGCAGAACCTGACCCAAACGTTCACATTCAGATCAGACAGAAACGTGTTCATGTGATAGACTGACACAAAGTGGTGGGTAACTGTAAAACGGATGGGAAATGATACATGGTTTATCATTTTTAGAGACAAATATCTGAAAAGTGTGGCATGCGTTTATATTCAGGTGCATTTCTACCAGTTTCAGACTGCTATTTTTGCCCATTCTTTGTCGTCACGTTGCACGGAGAGAACATGTGAGCATCGGTTCAGGTTCAGACTTATGTCTGGACTTTGACTGGGCCATCCTCCTAACACATGAATAATCTGTAGCTTTTCAGATGGTGAAATTCATGTTCTCCTTATCAGAAAAGGCATAAAGTTATAACTTTGTGTCGGGTCTATCACATAAAGACCTGAGCCAAAGCTTTCTGTTATTGTGTGATTGTTACGTTTAGAGGAAGCAGGACTGCTGCTGACGAGCGCGCCGGGTAGAGAGACGTTTCCTTCCTGGGGGGAGTACAAGCCAGAGCAGCAGGCCTGCGAGGCTCCCTGTTCAGACAGAGCAGCAGAAAGAAAAGGGTTTTAATTCACCATAAATCAACTAATTACATAATAAATAAAAAAACAGCTCAATCATTTCCATTTACATGATTTATCGTTTCTCCCTTCCTACCAAAACCTGGATAATCAAAGTCTTCAATCTGGGGTTTTGGTGTCAAGAAGCTCCTTTTTTAAAGTTCATTTTGTTTACAGAGACTTTTTGCCATTTGTTGTTTCCGTTAGTTTAGTTTGTTTATTTTGGATATTTAAAATGTTTTCCATTTCCAGTGTTAAGATGTTTGTTAGAATTTAAAGTTTATTGATCTTTGAGATCAATAAACTTGTGTCTTTGCATTGTTATTAAGCCATTTCCATTATGTTACTTGAAGACGGTCTCAAAACAACAACATTATTGTTTATTGCGATAACGTCTGGGACAGCTCATCATCCAACAGGTCTGGTATTGATCATGTTTCACTTATACAGTGAGGTAAAAAACAAAAACAAACTCAGATTGTTTTCTACTTAAATACAGTAAATGATTCCCAAATCACAAACAGTTGATACAATTAAGGTCCAACTTGTTTCGTCTATTTAATTTTTTTTTTAAATTAGAGCAGATCAAATAAAGTGAAAAAGTATTTTTGAGTTAAAGCTGCAGTAACTTTTTTAAAAATTGTTTTTTACATACAGTATTTGTTAAAACATTTTGTAAAAGTATGAGGAAGATAGTCTGAAAAAAAAAATTCATTTCCTCCATCTTCTCCCTGAAACACTATTGCCAATCAGAGCCAGTAGGAGGGTCTTAGCGCTGTCAATCATCCTCATGTACCCGCTGCTAAATGTGCTAATAGCGGAGAAACAGCGTTACAGGAAAAACAGCTTATCCGCCGTCATCGGTCTCTATGCTAGTTAGCCCTAGCGTGTATGGCAGGCTGTGCTAGCTACAGCGTAGTAGGGAAGGAGCAGCGCCACACAGACGGTGATTGACAGCGCTAAGACCCGCCTCCTGGCTCTTATTAGTTCTTTCTAGTCAGCATGGGGACAAGGCAGAGGAGCTAAACGTTTTCACAGATTGTGTTTCATACCAAACTGTTACAACATGGTGGCAGTTTATTTTCAACAAATATGGACGATATGCTGCTGCTTTAAAGTTTGAGTGGAATTTTAATTTCTTGAGTGAAGGAAGAGGAATCAAGACGAAATTCAACAATGTAACAAGTTGCACTGAAGAAGCAGTGATGGATTAAAACATTACGACATTCTGACTCCTTGCTGTGAGCCTCAGCAGGAATCTGTTCTGAAGTGATTCTGGTCTGAGCTGCTGCGGCTACATTCATGAGACGAGACCAGCAGCTTTGAGTTGATAAGAAGAAGAAGAAGTCGGCTGTCTAAACGCAGCTCACAGCAACAACATGTATTTTTGCGGCACATTAAACAAGACAGACCAGTTAAGCTTCGACTCAAACAGTCTGAGCTGCAAGTGAAGCAACTAATGTCTGACTGGATTACACCAGAACTGCTTCTGTCTGTTAGTGTGAGACGGACCTGGATGCAGGCTTTCTGCCATTCACAGGGATTATTCATTTATCTGGTTTACTGTTTATTATGGAAAGACAGGAAAAAGAGATTTTTTTTCTATAAACACTGAATATTTAGAGAAAACACTCGTCCCTGGGAGGACATTTAACCATTAAATAAAAAGTGAAGAATAATAGTAAATACAATAACATGATCAAAAATAGACAGAAAATCTTCCAAACAACTTAAAACAATTAAAATATTTCAAAATGAGCAAAGTTCTGGTTCATCTTCAACCAATCCTTAGTGAACATGTTAACGTCAGTTATGGTCTTAAGGTCAAAGGGTAAGAAGAGTTTACAATAGAAAAGGTTGTCATAGAGACAGACAGATAGATAGATTTCCCCTCACTGGCCTTTTTAATTTTGTGTTTATATTGTTTTTCTTATTTTTATATGGATCATACACATAAAAATAGATCAAAAGATGATGATGATTATGATTGCAGTTTTGTGGCCAATCGTTGATCTTTAAAAAGTCTGACCTGCCGATTCAGATTTTTCATCTGAAAAAGTCACTAAAAAACGGTGACAGTCACTAAGTTGGTCACATCTGGACCTGTGAATCCACCAGGTGCAGATGTGACCTGGTGGGCGGGGCTAACAGTCAGGCCTCTCATTGCAGAGCAAAGGGAAAACGGCAGATTTTCAGAGCATAAGATGAGATGGTTTCTCATGCGAGCGTCGGCCGATCGCCGAGCTCCCAAAATGAAGGAAATCAGGGCAGATTTATTGGTGCGCCGCTGTGCAACATCTCTCATGTTTAGAGATTTTGTTCTGACTTGAACTGCAACACTTTGACTAACTCCTGCAGTGTGAAGTGCTTTAAACAATAAAGCTCCACTTATTGACAGAAAGACGAGTCACTGAATGAAAAATCCGGTCCAAAATGTAAATCAAACATGCTCACGTCTGGAAAAAAAGCTGTTTTTTCTTTGAAAATAACATCACAGCCTTTAGTCAGACATGTTTCCTGTGTTCTGTGCGGGTGGAGGACGGGTGGAGGACGGGTGGAGGATGGGTGGATACTAACCACAGGCCACGGGGTGACGGGCTCCTTCAGGTCGTTCAGAGACGCGGCCTCGTTGCTCTTCTTACACATCGGAGGCTGAGCTGAGCAGCAGCCTGAACTCCCACTCAGCTGTGAGGGAACAGGAAGAACACAGCGACGTGACACACTGCAGACCTCCGTCACTGAATCCACCAGAGTAAAGGAAGAACCGTGCAGGCGAAGGAGGAAACCGAAATTATAAAGCAGACGAGTTTCCTGTCACCTGAACAAAGCTCCTTGTTTTAACCCTGAGCTAAAAAAAATTTAAATAATAATAATAAAAAAAGGTTTTAGATGAACATGTTTCAAACCGCCACACATCAACCCATTTCTATTTTTAAGAGTGCGGCGACCTCCGCTTCCTCCTCCGGACCCGGCCCTCTCACTGGTGTGCTCTCACACACACACAGAAACTAGAAAAGGAGAAGGATGTGTTGAAGGGGGATTTTTTGTTTCTCAGCCTCTGCTGGGCCTCACATTACAGCTCAAACTGTCCCAGATTACACAGTTTGCAATATTCAGTGTCTCTCTGTTCACCTGGGTCAGGAATCAGCATCAGGTGGTGAGATGATGAAGTTCCTCAACTGGAAAAACGGCTTCATCCATCTGACTAATAGTCATTTACTATGAACAGCGCTACATAAAGTTTTCATTACCTAAAGTGTCTGAAGTATTTGTTCCCTTTAACCTTTTTACAGTTTATCACATTACAACTAAATTTATAATTAACATTTTATATGGATTTTATGTGACACACCAACTTAAATGACTGAATAATTAAATAGGTTTCTACTTCTTCTTTCCATCTAGTTTCAGATACCTGATTGAATTCATGATGTCATTCTTTGCTTCTCATATTTGTCTGATTATCTTTCTGTTGCTCGTTGTGTTATGAGTATTTGTTGAAATGGAACTGTATATTTGGGATAAAGTGCAGGTTTTATTCGTCACACCTCGAGCTGTGATCAGCTGATTATTGAAATAATCGTCAGCTGATTTAGTGATTACGAATCACCTTTTGCTGTCCAGTTATCAATGGGTTAATTAAATAAATGATCACCAGATCAATCCTCCTCTCTGCTGACGTTCAGGCCTGAAAATGTTACATGTTGATGTTAGAAGGATCCTTTAGCTGCAGATGCTTCCTGTGTTACAAATAATCAGGCGTTCACTAAATTATTATTATTTTTATAATTATTATTATGCTGTTATTGCATTTTAAGCAAAAAATGTTTATTTTCTTACTTAAAAAAGGAAATAATTTGTTTACTTGCATTTTCATGTATTTTTAATATAGTCTAAAATAAGCTTAAGGGGTTAAATGAAAAATCTGCAGAATGTGTTTTTTTTTTGTTTGTTTTTTTTTTATCATTTTTTTCTCCGAAGAGTTTTTTGCGGCGCTAGTTGCTCGCATTTTCCGCGACAGTAGGCTGACAGGAAGGGGGAAGGAGAGGGGGGAGGACATGCGGCAAGGGTCGCTGGGACCGGGAGTCGAACCCGCGACGTCTGCGTCGAGGACTAAGGCCTCCAGGCGTGGGGCGTGCTAAACCCCTGCGCCACCACAGCACGCCCCAAGAATGTGTTAAATTTTTATCCACATAATTGATTAATCACCAGAGTAATTGATCGAATAGTGGATTACTAAAATAAATTGTTCAGTGAGCCCCACTTGGAAATAGTAATTAGTTCCCCAAGAAAGTAATCCAGTTATTTTACTAATTACCTGTTTTCAAAGGTTATCAAATGAAACTGTCTCTTTTTAAAACTTTTGTTTTAGTTTCACTTTTTTAACGTCATCAAGCAAAAATGGACTGAAACGCCTCAGTCTGATTTGAAGTATTTTGTTGAAAAATGAAACCTACTCTCTGAACATCTCACTTTATTTAAAATAATATATAGAAGTCTTTCCTCTGTTAAATTATATTCCTGCAAATTTCATCATATGTAAAATAAAATGGTTTTTGCATTTGTGCTCCTTCTTTCCAGTAGCTGTATTTGAAGAGATGACATGAAGACATGTCAAAGTCCCGCCATTGCTAACATGACAAACATCACAGGTACTTCCTTCATGAACTTCCACTGCAGTCTCAGTACAAACCACTGGATCTGTCCCAGTGCCATTTAAAAACCCCATGAACACGTTAAAGAAGAGACTGACCTTTGACTTCTTGATCTGCAGCACAGCCTCCAGGAAGTCAATTTCGTCGAATCGTCTCACCATCGGCTCCAGCTCAATCAAACACGCTGAAAATGAAACGGACGCGTCAGTCGGCGCCGTGGAGTGTGTCTTACTTTATTTAGTTCAGATATTTTAAAATGTCTACGTGTTCCAGTGTTAATGTTTGTCAGAAATAAAGGTTTATTGGTCTTTGAGGGGATGTACTTGCAGTGTTATTCTGTTAGCATTACATTACTTGAAAAGCTCTCCAAACAATATTATCGCTTATCGCAATAATTTCTGGGACAATTTAACGTCCAGCAATATTTCCCACTATAACCTTGGTCAGAGGTCATTGCCTTCACTTCGTTATTGACCCGTCACACTCAGATGTCATGCAGGGTTTGACCCAGAAAGCCAGAGGTAGCGGCGCCAGGGCGGTCAGCAGTCGGTGTTTTTGAGTAAAAATTGTTTAAAGTTAAAAAAATTTTTTTTACGTATGACTGGAAAATTATGTCATTGGAAGATATTATTATTATTAACACCTAAACACCAACCATAAAGTATATATATAAAAAAAATACAGTTAAAATAAATATTAGTTGCTTCATTCTTATTAAAGCATCCAAAGTTCTTTTTTTTATTTTTATCTAGTCCAATTGGGGGCGCAAGTAAAGCCTGGCAGCCCACCAGGCTTATAAAATGAGCTGACTGGCTTTTTAAGCCTAGAAAAAATAAAAATAAAAATCAAGTTTAGGTTCAGAGGAAATGCTGACAGGTATTTTTAAAATGTGGCAACATTTTCTCAACTACTTCAATTCCTTGAAGGCAATTACATCAGATTAAATACAGGTGTAACCTTTGTTTTTGTTTGTTTCTACTTTGGTTTTTGTTTTCTCTCATTTCTGTTTGGAATAGATTGGTTATAAACTGATGTTTCAGACTGGTGGCTTGAATTGGGCTGATTTGAATGACTTTTTAAATACCATGGGTGTCTTTGGAACCTGACATGTCAAAATTCATAAAATAAATAAATAAATTGGTAACACTTTATTTGAATAACACTGACACTGAAAGTCCATTAAAAGTGCAAACTTTGCATTAAAGTGTCATTATTTACAAAATAATACAAAGTTGGCACTTCTAATGGACTTTTAATGCAACTTTTAAAGCAACTCTGCATTAAAAGTGCCATTATTTACTGAATGACACTTCATGACAGATGCTATGTCATGTTTATGACAGTGTCATGTCAGTCTTATGCACACCCTGTCAAATAAAGTGTTACCACAAATTCTTATTCAGACAGGCCTACTGTAGGTGTGACAGCATGTAACAGGAAGCTAGCACTTAATTTATGCTTAGTCATGACAAACTTTCACATGACTCAGCGAGATGAGTGGATGTGACTCTGCGATATGCAAAATGCGATACATTTTGCGCCGGCTTACTGAGGAAGGAGGGCCGTTCGTCGGGGTTGGAGGTCCAGCCGCTGGTCATCAGGCTGATGAGCGTGTCTCTGCTGGGGATGTCGGCGGCCAGGCTGTCCACGCTGGTGTCGGGTCGCTTCCCACGCAGCACGCCGAACATGATCTGCATGGGGTTGGTCACCTCTGAGCGCACAGAGACGCAGCCACACGATCAGCTCACCGCCAGGGGAGTCACATTTTCATGTGGTTGCCATGACGGCACGTGGAATAATGACTTACCTTCGTATGGAATCTGCCTGGACAGGACCTCCCACATGATGATAGCGTAGCTGCGGTGGGGGGAAAAGGTCACAGAGAGAAGCCGATTAGAGAAACTGGGAGTCACATCTCTGCTCTCAGCTGGTTTTCTGTTCTCCACTTTGGAGCAAGTTTAGGGAAGCGTGACGACTCACTAGAACTGCTTTGTTGCAGCAATCGAATTCTCCTGCTCGAAAGCAGCAGGGAAGTGAACTTTGTTCGTTTTCATAGCAATTATTTCCTCCCTCATAAACTCTGTGGCTGATAGCGTTACCAAATCCTCCCTCGTCACTTCTTTGTTCTTCACCTCACATGACAGCTCCGCTCTGCTCAGCGTTTCACTCTGACAGGCAGGGGATCCACCTTCCATAACTATGGCAAAAATCTGAGCTGCCCTCATGTGCAGACGGAGGCTGTCATTCTGATATCTACCACGCCCTGCAAGAGTTCGTAGATCTTTATCCGTTTCTGTCACAATTGCCTTGTATTGCAAGCTGTTCTTGTGTGTCAGATCAACACAAAATATTAGATTATTACACTGGTCAACAGTCAAAATATTGTCTGGACTTTTTCAATGTTTTAGGGTCATTTTGATGAGCTGAAAATCACATTGGTTTTGGTCCACCTGGTCAACTTTCTGAACTATGGAGCAACATGAGCATCAAAATGCACAACTTGTTCTCACATCTGGATCGGTTTCCTGAGAATCTGGATCAATGAGTGATGAGCAGGAGGAGAGATTCCATCAGGAGGGGAAAGAGACGGAGAATTTTACACAATGAAGACGTAATGTTCAATTCACATGTACTCACCCTTATCAGTGTTTATTATTCAGTTTACAGAAATCCAAGTTTGTAACATTTAATTAATACACTCTGTTAGAAAACTTTTTTTTCCTCCTAAAGTCTTTTTTGGATGAGAAATATTAATGGAAATGAACTGATGATGTCACAAAAATATCATCAATTTAGTCAAAAGATCAGATTTCTCTAAATCAAATTAGTATAAAAACCTGACCAGATTGAGAAAAGCAATAAAAAGGAAGACTGAGAGTGTTTAAGTTGTTCTTCAACGGTTTATCTGCATTATTTTCCCCTTCGATTTGGCGCTCTGAACTAAATTAACAGCAGCTACATCTCCAGGTTTCATTTTGTTAATGGAATCGTTCTCCTGCTGCAGCGCAGCTACGGCTGCCAAGGAAAAGAATCGTCTTTTTGCCCTCCAGCAAAATTACTGGAGGACATGTTGATGTAAACAACAACATGTCCGTATAAACTACACATAAGTCGGAAGTTGTGGTAATGTGACAAAATGCAAAGATGAAAGTGTGTGAATAGTTTTCCAAAACACTATAAATTCCTAACCAGGCTAAGAGAGAATCATCAACCCGACTGAGGCGACCGTAGCTCCAGCTCTGAGGCCTCACCTGTACATGTCATGCTTCACGTCGGCCCGCCGGGTCTTGGATGGATCGTACTCCTCGGGGGGCATGTAGATCACGGTGCCCTCCATCTCAGTGGGCTTGGACCCGGAGCCTTTACTCACAGACAGCTGCCGCCACTTGGACAGACCAAAGTCTGCGATCTGGAGAGAGGAAGAGCAAAGAGCGGCGAGAGTTTCAGAGCCAACCAGCTGCACAGCTCTTCTGCCAGCGGTCCTCTGCGACACGTCTCAGCAGCAAACCTTCACGTGAAATTCTCCATCCAGCAGAATGTTCTGCGTCTTCAGGTCGTGATGTAACAGAGGCGGGGTCATGTTGTGGAGGAAGTTGACCCCCAGCGCGATCTCGTACAGAGTCCTCAGGCGCAGAGGCCAGGCGAGGACCGGGTACAGCTCCTTCTGTGGATGGAAAAGATTCACTTTAGCTGATGAAATGTAATGCAAGAGCCCAAACACAAAGAAAGAGAGAATCTAATGTGGATTAGCTCATGTGGGAATTCCCCAAAACTCAGTTGAAATCCTGATCTATGGACTGTTTCAGAGTTTCACCAAAGACTGGAGGCTTCAGTGTTTCACTTTTATTTTCAGTTTCACTTACTGGCAAGCCAAGGCAAAAAAAAAAAAAAAAGAATAAAAAGAAAGAAAAATCTGAGTTAATGACAGATGACAGATAAAGAGGTTACAGTTGGACCAGGAGAACAAAGAGTACGACCAACACAGTTACAATAAATAGGAACTGTTAAGCCAACTAGATAAGCTGAACTTCTGCAGTGCGGGACTTGTGGTACTTTTGTATGGCACGTTGCCATAGCGATAGAAGAAGCACAACAGTTCAGAAATGAGAAAAGTCACGGATGGAAACCGTTCTGGTGCCATGTTCACTGAAGAGTAGGGCTAATGCTAACGCTAATTACAGAACATTACTGCCTGTCGCAGTAAATCAGTTAATCACATAATAAGTTAAAACAAACTCAATAATTTCTATTTGCTTGATTTATTGATTTTCTCTGTTCTCTCTTTCTACTAAAAAACTGGCTGATAAAACTCTTCAGTTTGGTATTTTGGTCTCAACTAGACTTTTGTGTTTGAAGAACTATTTTGTTTACAAAGACCTCATAATTCATATCATTTGTTGTTTCTGTTGTTTGTTTGTTTTTGGTTATTTTGGATATTTAAAACGTCTCTGATCTCCAGGGTTAAATGCTCATTGTGATTTAAAGCTCATTGATCTTTTTGAGAATGCGTTCTTGCATTATTATGTCATTACCGTTACATTACTTGAATAAAACAACAAAATTATTGTTTATTGCAATAACTTCTGGAACAATTTATCCTCCAGCAAAATGTATTATTGTGACAAGCCTGTTGATAGGTAGTCCAATATATAACTGGGTATAAACTGATACCAACTGATGATGGTAATTTTAATACGTCTCTTGACCAGAAGCTCCATGTTGTCCTTACTGCCCGAGAAAAATACTATCATTTCATAATTTTTAAATACTTGAGTATTGTTTATGGCATTACGACTCTAACAGTTCTAAAAGCTGGTTGTCCTGCGTGGCTTAAACGCATCGCCGCTCCAACGCAGCCGACTCTAACCCACCAAGTTCTGCTAACGGATCACTCCTTCGCCATCCAAACCAGAACCGGAGTCAGAGCTCACCGGGTTGCCGTGCGGTTACCTCGTGCAGCAGCTGGTCCAGAGAGCCGTTGCTCATGAACTCTGTCACTATGCAGAAGAACTCGGGCTCGTTGCAGATGCCAAAAATCTGGATGATGTGGTTAAACCTGGCTTTGTGGAGCACCTCGGCCTCCTTCAGCAAACACTTCCTCTCTCTGAAACACAGCGAAAGACTCAGGTGACCTCTGCCCCTCCAGCCAAAACGCTAAGCACACATTCCCAACACTGAGATAAGAAATGTATGAAGTCAATCGACTTTTTTTTTTTTTTTTTTTTTTGCAAAACTTTCTGTCTAAATAGACTGTCTGCAGGGTAAATACCTTTACCCTCTATTAAAGTAAAGGTTTTTTTTTTTACGTTACCTTAGAAAGATCCAGTTTTGCCTTCAGTCCAGCTAAATACAATTTGTTTAGAGCCGCAAATGTGAAATGACTTTGAAAAAAAGTAACTTAGAAATTTGACTAGCATCTATTACATTAAATGTCTTGTCAATCTTAAAGAGCAACATGTTTACTTACATTTTTGGAGTTTACAATGTGGAAAATTGTAAAACTTTTGCAAAGAGAGGATGAATAATTGTTCTTTTATGAGATTGTATTTTTTGTGGAAATCAAGATTAAAAGCCGTTTTCAACCCAAGGACAAGAAAAACAAATCGAAGAACATGTTGCTGGTACTTTTAGTGTTATTCTGTTGCAGAAACTCACAGCAATTATTCCAGGAATAAAACTGCTAAACCCTGCATTGCTATAATATCAATGTTTTAAAATACTAGCTGGTTCTTTATCATTTTTCACACATGTTATCAAAATCCAGCCTTAAAACATTTAATATCACTTAATTAGGAGCATTTATAATAGTAATAATAAATAAATAATTAAAAGAATGCTTAAATGATGAGCACTTCATTTTTATGTAATCATCAACACTATGATTATGCATTTTGTTTGCTTTTTTTGGGACAGCTTCCTCTGAATGTGTTAGGACTGTAGTGACGCTGAAAAGGAAGCACGTACAACAGCTTGTTGCACAGCAGTTCTTCAAGTGGCTGATTTAGGCAGATGGTGTCAAATAGAAACTGCAGTTTATCTAGAAAAGTTTCTCACGTGCACGAGTCTAATTGGCACCATGCTGACATGAGTAAACATGCCCATATGATCCTGAAAGCTAAACCTGGCCATCTGCATGTCTGGCTTCCCCAACTTTAAAGTGGAAAACCACTGAAAGAAACAACCACCGGCAGGACGGTGGCAAATCATTAAATAACTCCACCATATTTTCTTTAGTCTGATTAAAGTGAAAATATGGGAGAAATTCTGATTTTTAATAATGTTGTGATTCTGTATTTATTCCGGTCAATGCAAACCTGAAAGAAGCACCATGAAGCACAGTGGTGACAGGATCATGATGTGGGGTCGCTTGACTTTATTGGTTATTTAGTCGCCTCCTGAATGAGTTCTGATATGATTGGCAGCCATCTAGTAACTTCGCTGACATCGTTTTACAACGTGAACGTCCAGCGGAAACTGAATTTAGCCTCCAATTTAACTTCGGTTCGGACCTTCAGTCCAAACAAACCAACACTGACACGCTTACCTTTCTCCGACCGAGTCCAGCTTCAGGCACTTGATGGCCACGGTGGTTCTCCAGTCGGAGTGCTGCGCCTTGAAGACGGTGCCGAAGCCCCCTCTGCTCAGGTAGTACAGGTCCGTCAGCTTCTGGTAGGGGATCACCGGCAGAGTGCTCGTTAAGGTCCCGATGTTGACGCAGCCCGCGGCCCCGTGCGGCTCCATGGCGCTAACAGGGAGGTCTATGCGGACTGGACAGGCTCAGCCTCGGACAGACGGCAGAACTACCTCTTGCGGTAAAACGCAACGAGGAACAGCTATGCTATCCCATTTACTCGCCTGCCGAAACGTCGCGAATGTTAGTGAGCTAAGCTAACTACAGGCTGAAAGCGACGCAGTTCAGTGAATTTTTTATTTTTTACCGATTAAGAGAACATCATAACTGAGCACGGACGCGTTCAATTCTTGACGTAGTGCCGCCCTGGCGACTCCGCGGAGGAGGGCAGTTAATGCTGGACGGCCAGAAAGACGCCGCTGCGGGAGCTGCGCGATTCTTTAACAGAGACACTTTCTGCGCTGCCAATGACGACTCATTTCCGGGTCTGTGTGAGATGTTCAAGTCTGTCGGATTAAAGATATTTCAACAGTTAAAGTAAAACATGCGGACACGTAGCTCATGTTATCGGATGGAAGCAGACGTTATGAATATATATAAGCCCGTAATTTCTAATAGGACGTGTGCGCGCTGTTTTAATAAAGACATTATTCGTGATGGTTGCTCAGTTCATTTCGTTGTTCCAATTTCACTTGAAGTAAGATATTTCTCCATTTGCACAAGCTGATTATCGGGGGGGGGGGGGGGGGGGGGGGGGGGGGGGTTGTGGGGGGGGTGTCAAGGACCCCGCGGGGGGGTTGAGCGGGGGGGG
>CAEFZX010021862.1:0-16526 GCA_903066825.1 Alfaro cultratus
TTCACAGGGGCAAGAAGGGTGGGACACCTGGAAGGAGGTCGTCAGTACCAGGCGAATCTTCTCTCGAAACCAGCTTAAACAGAGTTTACTTCAGTTCTTGGCAGGGTAAAACCCAGCAGATTTAGGAAACTCAATTTACCCGTTAGACGGAGAGCTGGAAGCACATCTCCCCTCTCAAAAGAGGAAGTAGGGAGTGAGTGAGTAGAGAAAGAAGGGGGGGGAGATGTCGCAACAACGACAACCTCTTATTTAAAAACAATGTCAAAAACATCTACTTGCTTAAAAATATGTAACATTTGAAAATAATAATAAGAAAAGAAAACGCTTAAACAATGTTTTTTCATGTTTACCCAACTTTAGAACACTTTCTAGTCTTCAGATGCAATTTGGAGAATCTCTTAAAAACATCTAAGCAGTGACTGTTTCTGTCTTTTTTGAGTAGTCTTTAGTGTTACAAAAATAATCTTTTGCTGATGCACTGCTCAACTCCTCTCTATTTGACACACTGCACCTACAGTCAAACAAAAATGCTCAGCATTTTATCTCCATAAACCGTAGCCTCTTAGTGTTTCTGCACGCTCAGCGCGCTCAAGAAATAACAAGCCAGCAGCTTTTCCACTTCCTTTTATCTGTTCATGTTTTCTTTATGCAACAGAATCCTTTTCCACATCTTTATTAAATATACAAAAGTGGGTATTTGAAAAATGCTATCATACACGAGTGAAGACTGATGCATTATTGACACAGATGCAACTGACTCTCAAAACATTAATTATTTCAATATCTGCTTTTTTGGAGATCTTTCTCATACCTTTATGCAGAGTGATGCTATTTTGCCTTTAGTGACCAAAATAAAGTTTGTTTCATATCCAAAACAGTAATAGATTTCCTGAGCTGAACCTGCAGAATCCCTCACATGGATGAATGAGGAGGAAAATGAGGATTGTTCTATCTTTAGCTAACCAAAGGAAGATGCTCTGACTGAGGAACACCTTAAACATGTGTCAGTTCCCTTTTAATCTGTTGCAACAAGCTTAGTACAACTTATTCATGACAAATGATTAAATAGAGAAAGCACAGTTTGATGCATCAGGAATTTTGCTATATCAGAAGAGCCCATCTAACATGTGTAACCTATCAAGCCAAACTCCACTGGGACCAAAGTTCTCCAGCTCTCCATTTTTGTAGTCTGTGACTTCATAAATCAAAGTCACAAATGCTGCAAGGTTCCTACAAGCCGCTTTAATGCTGCAGGGCAAAATTTACTCGGCCGGCACAGCAGAAACGCTTATGTTTTCAGAATGATGGTTATGTGCACAAGCAGGGATACCACAGAGTACTCAAAAATATTTTCCCACTTACATATTTGTCCAGTTTTTGCTTTTTTGTTATATTTAAATTAGATATGCATGATATGTCAGCATTAAGGTCAACATTGGTCCGATAACTAAAACTGGGCCGATATCAACAACCAATATTTATTTCCATCTTATTTCTGTGGGTGGAGGGGAGAGGGTTGGTCATATTTGTTTGTTCATGTGACAGTGGCAGTGATGCAGCACAGGATTGTGGAGTTTACCTGAAGCAGAAAAGCAATGTCAGTGCTGTGGTTATTTTTTCACAATGTCAAAATTATATTTAATATCGTAAATATCTCTTATCATCCATAACAGCAGGACTAACACTGACCGCTGGTGTCGGCCTGTATCCCTAAATGAAGTTTCTCATTAATAAACTACTTTTATTATTAGACAGAGATAGCTTGAAGGATATTAAAACTATAAAAATTAATCATTTAAATTGATGACACCTTAGTGGCAACAACTATCATTTAGAATTAGCGATATCTCACAATGAGTCATTTCCGTCAATGTGGAAGAAATTTAGCGCATTCTGTCTTTTTTTTTTTTTTTTCAGGGGCATTTTATTTCAGTCCGAATAAAACCCAGACTTAAAATCCAGGATTGCCCAAAAGCTTCATGTTGTTCCACTGAACTATCCAGAGTATTTTATGTCCAGCAAGACCACAAACTGATGGCTGATCCTTCTCTTTTCAGATTTTTGGTAGAGATCAGAATTATTGTTTATAATAATGCAAACTGTCCAGGTTGACCCAGACCATCACACTACCACCAGCATGTTTGATTAACATCATAATGTTCTTTCCTTGAAATTCAGTTAGTTTTACATCAGATTTAACAGAACACAAAGGCTCCAGCTATCCCTGTCAGTCCCCTCATTAAGAAGGAGCACATTAATATGTTTAATTGGTAAATTTAATATGAGCTTGTGCACTTTTTTTGGTTAGTAAGTAGTCTAAGGCTTGAAACTTCACTCTCTAGCTATTTTCACTCTCTTTCGTTTTCTTGAATGATGATCGAATGCCGACCTTAACAAAGGCAACTGAGGCTTGCAGTGCTTTCCATGATTCTAGTTTTGATAATCAATTCACTTCTTGAAATGCCACAAGTACTTGAGCAAGAAAGTCTTCCTGCTCACTCGTCAACATAAATGCCTGAAATAAAACAAGTCAGCTTGTATAACTGCAGCGAGTGAGTGTTGGTTCACTGATTCCACATCAGCACATATCCACTGTCTTGTTCACTGTCGAATGTGCTAACTGCTCTGCTGTCAGGTCTAAAGAGACAAGTCACCTTCACTTGCTCTTCACAGTTTACTGCTGCTGCTTTTGATTGAAGCCGTCCCAGTGTTCCTTTCAAAGGTGCCAAATTACTCTAGAGTAAACTGTGGGACTAAATAAAATAATTCAGCAACAGTAAAATTTAAGCTTGAAAGTTAACTTAAACCTACACAATGTAGCTCAAATCCAAAGTAGTAAGAGAAGTTGAGCATGAGTTCTTCACCTTGGTTAAAAACTGCTTTCTAATGACTTCCAGGAATCAGAATAAAACATATTCAGCCAGAGAGCCTCAAGAAGCTGAGAGATATCTTGCCAATAAAAAATCTACAAAAGAAAATATCTTATAGAACTTCAGGGACTTTTAAAAAGTATTTTATTCATTTAAAGAAATATGTCTCTCAAAGACCACAACTACTCATTATTCTCCTTCACTGTGCCCGTTTAGTTTAGTACAGAAGACCTTGCCACTACAGCACAAAAACTAATCGTCAGTTCTGCCAGGAGGAATTAACCAAAACTCTAACAAACTATTGTGAGAAACATTTGGAAGAAAACTCAAAACGGTCCGTCCGCCCATCCATCCATCCATCCATTTTCTGTTCAGCCTTGTCCCTAGTGGGGTCGGGAGGTGCTGGTGCCTCTCCAGCTCCATTCTGGGCGAGAGGCGGGGGTCACCCTGAACAGGTCGCCAGCCTGTCGCAGGGCATGGTTGCCCCAAGTCATACAATTTAAAAAGCAATTCTACTAAATAAACAGGTCTTCTGAGTCTGAAGAAAGTTGAAAAGCATGTCCAAGGTGTTTTTTTTCTTTAGCAACTAGAAATACTTTTGGAATTACCAACTGGTGCAACAAAAGAAAGTTCAGTCTGAATCAATGTGAGAAAGTGGCATAGAAAAAAAAAGTTAGTTGTTTTTTCAGATATTGGATGTAAATATTTAATTACAACTGTAAGTGTAATGATCTTCATGTTTAACTGGAAGAGGAGCAGAAAAAAAACTCTCTTGACAACAGCTTTGTTTTAAAGTCTTGAGGCACAGAAATGTCTCAACCTGGTTTCTTTTATATTAAAAGAAAGCATTTCTTCCTACCGTAAATGGTTCAACAAAAGGTTACTTTAAATCAGGTTGATGCAGCTGTGTGTGATGCAATACTTGAACAAACTCACAAAAGGATAAACAGGTTACATATAAAATATTTCAGAAGGTAGCGTACAACTGTGGACTCATATAAGAAGAAAATATGAAATTAGGCCAGTATATGAGAAGGTGAAGTCAAGTATTTGGGATTCTGGGCTCACAATATTTTGAAATCAAACAATCCCCCCTTACTGTCTGTGTTCCCCATGGAAAACTCCCTTTGATTAAATCAGCAGCTGCTCGATTTTATCTTTCTGCCCGTAAATTAGTGTCATACAACAACATTACACTAACAGCATCCGAAAATTAGGAAGAGATTTAATCTCTCTGCGGTGGCAAAACTGGAAGAGCAGAATAAATTACCCCCCAGCTCAAGGGAGAGCACAACAAATACATTTCAAATGAATGCAAATAATGAGCCTCTGCCTCCTTTCACTGTAATTATATTACTTCTATAGTGTTTCTTCGTATTTTGCCTTATTCTGCTTTTGCAACATTTTTAAACTGAAGTGGAAGTCTCTTGTAGGAATAATAAACATTGACATGTTACTTATAATTCCATGATTGACCTTTTTAACAGTTTAACATGAATGTTGGTGCTTAGAAAAATTAACAGAGGTTGTTGGGAACCCAAGCAAACACTTTATTCTGAAATACCACTCTATGTCTTATCTTTAAATACTGCTGAAGTGATGATAGGATTCTAGATTCAATTACTTCATAATAACACTAGAAAATTCACAAAAATATGAAAAGTAAGTCCTATTGTTCAGTTATAAAACACGTTAGGATAAATACCTGTAAAGTCCCCCAGTCGTTTGCGCCCCTAGAGGACATGATGAGGCCTTCCTCCTGGAAAGTCTTAAACCTCAGTGAGAGACTGAAATCCTGGCTGTCCTCATCCATCCTGTGGAGATACTTCAGGTAGGATGCACTGCTAAACTTCAGAGCAGACTCTGAAACAGAAAAAAGGTGAATCCAGTGAGGAAAAAGACAGCACAGTACAGATGAGGAAAAACATAACTGTTGATGATAAATTAATTGTGATTCATGAGCTGTAACCGTTACAAAGTTTATCTACATTTGTGCACATTTTTCTCATTTTTGTGCCTCATTTTTCTACTTTAAAACTAGTGGAATAACTGGTGGTTTTGGCTTGTAAAGATCTGAACAAATTTCAAATTATAATCTTCAAATCTGAGCCTCTAATGACCACATGCTCCACAATATAATAATTGATCAAGGAAACATAATAAAGAATTTATCCATTAAAAATAAGAAATATTTAATTGCTTCTTGCATAAATATCAGGAGAGAAAGTAGCAGTTAGTCTTTATAATGCTTATGCCTTGTTTCCACAGAGCAGGAGAGCACAAGTCTGTGTGGTTTTCTACAATTAATTTTATATTTATGAAATACCTTACTTCTGTAATTGCCAGAACAGAACAATAACCAGCACAAAATTTTAAACAGACTCTCAAACTAAAATTACGTCTGAGTTTTGCGTCTGTGGAAGATTATGTCATTCTTCAATTCAAATGATTTTACTTTATGACATTTTGGTAATTACAATTAACCAGATAATTGATCAGTTATTCATTTTTGTTCATTTTAAGCAAAGGCATCAAAGATGGCTTTGGACAGAAAAACTGGGACTTTAGCGGCTTATTATTATTTTCTTTTAAGCTCCTGATTTTAAGCTCACAAAATATAGAGGCTACAAGCTGATCATGTGACAAAATTTTCAACACGTTTTACTCGTAGTGTGTGCATTGAGCCAGCTGAGATCCCCACCACACCTTTTTTAGTCCTGCTTCATTAATGAAAATATGTCATTGGAGGATGTGGATGACTCAATGTGTGATTTACGAGCAGCCAGAGGCAGCTTTAACTGGGAATATCACAAACTTGCTATTTAAACGACGAAACAGAAAGCTTTGACTGCTGAACAGACACTCATGCTCAGAAGATACTGGTGAGCAAACAGGCTGCTGCTTTCAGTTGCTAGTTCGCATCCGAACTGCTGCATTAATCATTCTCATGATTCATTATTTGAAAAGCTAGTGGCATTTCGGCCGAAAACAATAAAAAAAAAAAACACCAGACATGTAGACAGGAAAGTATTGAGTTTATAACATAATCTACTTATTTCTCATTTGAATCTGTTTGGATTGTGACATTGTAATATCAGACCTTTTAATTCTTAATCCTGATTCATTGATAGCTACAGAGCACTTTGCTGAGAGACTGCTGAATAATGAGGGGTACAGAGATATTACTGCTTCCTCATCAAAGGTAAACTAATTTAGCAGATTCAATTTTCTCTGTCTAACTGGGACTAATTAGTTTTCTAATCTGTGATCCATTAGATGTAATGATAAAATTAGGAAGGTAGAGAATGAGGATCATGATATATGCCCCTGAAAGCACAAGTCTCATATTGCAAAACCCCCATGTTTCTTCATCAACTAATATGATGTTCTAGTTTGCTACTTCGGCAAATGTTGTGTTTTTGAAAGGTTATTTCCTCTGAAAACACAACATTTTCTCCTGTTATTAAACTCAGCATACCTCACCACCTGAATAATTCCACTTATACCACTGAGGCAGAAAAACTGTGAAAGCATGATGTCTATTCAGTTAAAATAAGATGTTTACATATACTTCATAAGCTTTTTCGACTTCCATCCATGTAAATTACTTTCTCTTTCACTTTTCTACTTCTGTTTCCAATATTTGAGGTTTAGTATCAGTCGATACCGATCCCATACAGAAAAACAGTGCTGAATCAACTTATTTTTTTAAACACAGACATGAATGTAGTGAATTACGAAATTATTAGATAACTGTACACCAGCAAAGCACACTTAAATACACCAATAGTTTCACAAGCTTGGTTAAACATGTGAAAAAAACAACACAACTTCAATTTGTTCAGCCAGTGCAAGGCGTATAACAACCAATGTAAAATAAATGATAAAGAAACTGAGCTGACAAAAACAACAGCTTGACTACTGTAGTCAAAAATGCAAAAAGTAAACTGCAACAAACCTTTTAAATGTTTCGGAAAGTGCAATGCCGAATTCCAGATATAATGTAAAATAAATAATAAAGCATAATGTCGATCAGACCACAAAGCATAGGACTGAATAGCTCTGCCCATGTGGCACATTGTCACTAATACCTGATCTTTAATTTTTTTCAGTATTAAGACCGATACAGATATTAATATCGGATTGGTGCATCTCTATGGCTAAATATCAATATAATACATGACAATACTGTCAGATATATTTTTTAATTACTTTTGTTAAATTCTAAATCGAGCCCTGTATTTGCTAGGGTAAGGACTACAACCAACCACAACAAATTGTTGAAATCTAAATACTTGAGACCCCTCTAGAAGCTCTTTTAGGCACCAATTGTAATATTAAATATACCTTATGGCCTGATATGCACAGTGGAAACATAACTCCAGTAACAACAGCTTATCTACTGACTTCGAACAGAAAACATATAGTCTATTTCAATGCCAGGCAGTGAGTAAATATTGTCTTTTTATACAGTGCATATCAACATCAAGTTTCAACTATACTGTATGTAGGGAAAGGATCATGTAGGGCAGCAGTTGCTGAGATTTTGCAACAGCCATCAAATTGAAAGAAGTGGTTAGAATCCAAGCTTCACATCTAGAAGGGTTCTTGTGAGCCACACTCACACTTTATTGGTGTCTGAGTGGGTGTGTAATAGAAGCACAGCGCAGGCTGGTAGATTCTGTGTCAACAGAGCGCTTTACTCTGGCAGGAAAGTGTTGGAAGGGTGCAGAGGAGAGATTTCTGCCAGCATTTCATCAAAATAAACCAGCACTGACACAGCAGCCTTTTGTGTGTGTGTGTTTGTGTGTGTATGTGAGGACAATACAGTATCTTGGCTCAGATTTCTGACAACGAAATAATCTCTTTCTCTCTCCATTACCTCTGTCTTAGTCTAATATTTGTTTACCATTGTTTTATCACCAAATAAAACTCATTTGTCCTCCTGTTATCAGAAAATGAAGCTGTCAAACCTTTAAACTTGTTACAGCTCAGTGTGACAGCCACCACTGCAAAGAGGCTGGCAGGGAATATATCTGACATAGCAGTCCAGTGAGTATAATCCCAATACAGACCTAATCAGGTCAAACAAGGGACCACTTAAATTAAACATCTTTTGGAGAGATGGAGATGGATCAAACTGTCTGTAAATTATGTTCAGAGAGATGAGAAGTCCTGCAAAATGTCTGTGTGCTTTTCGGTTTACTAAGCCTAAAATCAACAGGCTATTAATGTTATGTTTTTTTCATCACTTTTTAAGCTGATGTTAACACAGCACTGAGTGATATGGCTTACAAATAAAATCTCAGATTTTTTCATACCAGAGACTGAGGAACTCTCAGTTTTATTTTCCTGCAGTTCCAGTTACTGATCATATAATTACTTGCTTTTTTTTTTTTTTTTATCTTTTAAACATGTCGCTTAATGAAAGCAAAATAATGAAAGTATTTTTTTTTTTCTCTGCTCCATTTTCTCCATCACATTTGGATGAGTCCAAAGCTAAAAACTGCTATATGAGATTGATCAAAACTCATGTAGAGCTCATTATGTTATGTGTGTTGCCACTGTTTTGTACTGGAGCAACTATAAAAGTTTATATGAACTTTGGGGCTGCACACCCAGATATTCAAAGCGACAGACGCAAAGCTTTGTGTTAGCAAACTTCAGTGTTTCCATTCCAGAACCACAACTTTCTCTGCGGTTCACATGATCTCACATCAGCATCGTCTCCGATGGCTGTCTCTCTGAAGCTCAGACACACACTGACACTGAGACAGAGTGACGTACCGTTACAGGAGCAGACGCTCTCCCAGGTGTGCTGTGGTGTGATGTAACCAGCTCTGGCTGTAGTGAAATGGCTTAGCTTCGCTCCTGACAGCAGCACGGCGTTCCTGCAGCCTCTCGCCAGACAGCTGGCTTCCACACATCCGTCATGGCTCACCTTGGGAATTCTGAGACCCAAGGAGTCTTCCATCTCTGCTAAAATACCTAAATCAAAGTGTTCACATTCAGACTGTACTCACTGCCATGATCACAGGTCTTAGGCTATGTTCACTCAGCAGGCAAATGCGACCCAAATCTGCCTTTATTTTGCCCTTTCGGAGCAGTCTAATGGGCCAATTCCAATCTTTTTACCCCCAAAAAACACTTCCATATGTGTTACTAATTCAGATGTGTATCCAATTGTTTACGAAATGTCAGCTGTCTGAATGGTCACGTTGCAGTTTATCTGGCTTTTATGTCATCAATGTGAGAGATGCATCATAATTCTGCACATGACGTGATAAGTTAGGATGTAAACAATGGCTGAAGTTTATGATTAAAAAAATATGACACCACGCCTGACTCTGACTACACATCCAGACAGACTTCTCTACAGAATACAACACAAAGCCATTGCTATTAGTTGTGCTTTAATTTTATTAGCTGACTTTTTCTTGCTGCAATCTTGTGACAATACTATCGACTCCTATTGATGAACAAACCTTAAAATTAAACGATTCCATCCATTATTATTTCTGTAAACAGTGACTTTAAGGATGTAAACCATGCACAAGTCTCTTTGCAGATTAGTAGTATGAATTAAGACTTGCTGTGTGAACATAGTCTTATAAAGAAGTAATTCTGCTGACAGCTCACCTTCGAGTTTGCTCCCTGACAGCGACTGAATGAGTCCTCCCTCAGGCCTGCGGACCAGCAGCACCTCCAGGGCCTGGGTGTCAGGCAGCTGCTGCAGGCTGGCCAGATAGAGCTCTTGTTTGGGAAGGCTAAGAGACTGCGCCATTTTGCGCTGGAGGCCTCTCCAGTGATCTCCCAGGAACTCCTCGGGTGACATCCGAACCAGCTGCAGCGTCAGGCCAGAGTCCAGCACTTTCTGACTGGCTGCCCACATGTGAACTTTGACCTCTGTCCAGACAGTAAACTTCCCGTCGCTCACGCTGATATTCAGCGCATACGAGCCCACCTCCAGGTTTTCATCCGCCCAGATTTTACCACCAGTCAGGTCTACAGAGAACCTTTGGCCCTCTGGCTTTTGTGAAACCATCCTGTAGGTCAAGATGTCCTGCAGGTCCTGATCCGACGCGTGGAGTTTGCCGATGACCCGATTTGCAAATAGTCCTCCGGTGGTAGTAATGAAGACCTCAAGGGGGACAACGGTGGGAGGATACTTGCTCTGCTCAGTGACGTTGATGTTGATCACACAGATAGAAGACAGCGGAGGGTGACCACTGTCTGTTACCTGAATAAAAAAATTGAATGGTTTCACCCTTTCTTTCACACAATTGCATTTTTTTTTAAAGTATGGCACTTTTAACAGATACTGCTTTCCTGCTAAACTGATTTTGTTTATTATTTTTTCCTTCCTCAAACTAATAAATCACTAAAAACTAAACTCTTGCATGAAAATGACTTAAGTCCAAAGTGTCTCAAAGTTTTAAAAATAATCAGTAAAATATATTACAGGAACTAATTCCATTTGAGTAATTCTAATAGGGAGTTAAACTCAATTAAAAACACATATGTTTCACATGTTCAAAATTCAATTTCTTAACAAATATGAGTACTAAACAAGGCCTACTCAATTATAGGGAAATCTCCTGACTTGACAGCTGTCCAGCAGACACTCACTGATGCCTTTCACAAACTAGAAAGCCACAAAAGATTATGTATAAAGAAGCAGACTGTTCTCAAGCTGTTTTATCTAAGTAAATAAAATTTCTGCATGTGGAAGGGGGGATGAAAGTGTCAGAAAAGAGATGAAGAAACAGCAAAGGGAATAACCACAGCCTTAAGAGGATTGTAAAGCGAAGCTCTTTCAAGAGTTTTGAGAATATTCACAAGGCATGAGCTGCAGCTGGAGTCTGTGCTACATGAGTCACCAAACATAAATATATCCAGGACATGGGCTACATCTGTTGCATTCCTTGTTATGTCGCTCCTGAATTAAAAGCATTTACTTTAGACTTAGGGGAAAATGGACAGGACTGTTGCTTAGTGGTCCAAAGTCCTTTTTTAAGATGAAATGAGTAACTGGAAATTAAGGCCCCAGAGTCAGGATGAAGAGCTGAGAGGCACAGAATCAAAGATGCTTAAGGGTACAGTGTGAATTTTCAGTCAGTGATGATTTGGGGAATCAAGTCATTTCCTGGTATTGGCCTTCATATTCAGTCCAAAGTCAGCCCAGCTTCCTAGAATCCTTCATTCCTCCTTTTTCTGACATCGTTGGCAAAAACGCTGATTTCATTTTCCAGGAGGATTTGGTACCTGCCCACGATCACAACATTACCACCACCTTGTTTAAAGACCATGAAAATACTAGAGTTGAAATGCTAGCCAAATGGTCTGATCTTAACCCTATAGAGAAACTGTGGAGTGTTTCTAAATGACACTCGAGGCTCTCATCTGTTTCTTGATCAAACACAACACCGCATTGGTGTCTCCCCAACGCAGAGAAGCTGAAGGCTGATATTCAAGCAACCTGGACTTCTTCAGCAGAACCAAAGGATGATCACCTTAATGTCACACTGTATTGGTGCTGTAATCTATCCAAAAGAAACGTAAGTGTTTATGGAAACCTTTCATTCACTGCAAGATAAGATTGCCAGAATTAACAGAAACAAACATTTAAAATTTGCCACATTTTCATCTTTCTAATCAAGTCAGTTTATTTGATTTAGTGAACACAAGTTAGGTCATTGAATATAGATGGAAGATGTCTGTTTTTCAAGCAATGGTATGTAACTTTAAGGAAAAATATATTTTTTAAAATATTTGTTAAAACTGTCACTTTGTCGTGACTGTACAAGGCAGATAATTTGTGAAAAAATTCTTTACCCACTACTTCCAATACTGGGTACTGGGTACCTCCTCAGAAATGCACTGCTTGGTTAGACACAGCCAATCAGAAACAGGAGGAGGGTCTTAGCATTCTCAATAATTCTTGTGTATGCACCGCTCACACTTTCCTCCTTGTTCTCTGCTGTGCCTACAGCTTGTTCCAAACAGCTGCAGAGCCTGTTAGCATGGCCACCGATTACGGGCGGAAGAGATTTTCTGTAACAATGAATTGCTTCTCCACCATTAGCAAAATTACACTAGGTTGATTAACAGCGCTAAGATCTTCTTCCTGGCTCTGATTGGTTGGTTTTGAACGGGGGTGATGCATTTTTGCAGATCGGTATAGTTTTTTTCACAGATTATCTGTCTCAAAAAATACTGTCATGGCAAAGTGACAGTTTCAACAAATAAGTCAAAAACAGATATTTCAGATATGTTATAGCTTTAAGGTGTCCCAGAGCAAACTTTAAATTTCCTGACAGCAGCTGAGGCTACAAGGTAAACTCAGCAGATTTAAACAGCAGGATCCCAATTTCTTCTTTTATTTGTAGTTTTACTGACAATGTGAAAACAGAAATTTCAATGTCAGAAGTGATATGAAGACTTTGACAGAAATTGCAGTGTATTTGTTTCCAGTCCACTGGGTAAAGAGGGAAAAAGCAGCTTAGAGGAAAGAGAGGCAACAGACAGAAGTGGAAGAGTAAAAACAGATGTGTAGTGGCCCTTCTTACCTGGATCTTCAGCTGATGGTAGGGTTTGTTCTTCTTCCTGAGAGGTGCAGAGAGAGACAACAGACCGCCCTGGTCGACATGGAAACGGCGGTCACTGTTGCCACTGAGGATGTGGAAGGAGAAAGGCGGGCCGTTCTTTGGAGTGTCTTTATCCATCACAACAAGCTGAAGGATGCTACTGCCGATGGACTCGCCCTCCTATAAGAAATTTATTTAGTTTTTATTTCAGATTTTCATTCATTTTTAAATGGTGTGTATTGAAAATCAACAGCACATTAATACCAATTTATGAAAAACTTGACCAAACCAAAAAAGTTTATGGGTTTCATTTAAATAACATGTTTGCCTTTCAATTGACTTTAATATTCTGTACTTCATAAAAGATGCCAAGCTTTACTAAAAGAGATCAAAACATGTTTGCTGTGATGAATTACATATTCAGTTGGAGCTTCTTTTCATTGTGTCCTAATACTATTAGAACCAGTGGACCCTTACAAAATAAAGCTATCAGTCTCAGAACAGCACTCTGCCGGTGATGGATGGCAGGAAAGGTACACAAAATGTGAAATTATTGGGATAACCATGCACCAACCCATGTGCAGTGTTAGCAATTTAAATTAAAGCATGCATCACATTATGAGTCAGGTCTGTTAAAAGAAAGCTGCAGCAGACTGTGACGGAAACGGTAGAATGTGTTGTAAATGTTGAAAGCCGGTCTTGTACCTCAGGCTTTGCTGAAGACAAGAGTTACCATATTGACACAAAAGCCTAATTAACTTAAGATAAAACAAAGTGTTGAGCGGTTGGGATTCAGTGAGCCTAGCCTCTGTCTGAATATTTGTGGTTTTATGAAGCAGCAGAGTAACACATTTTATTACCTATATGACCACACCTGCTACAATTTGCTTATAGACCAAACAGATCCACATAAAATGCAGAAGGCTGTTGTGTTCCTATTTAGGATTAGAGAAACACAGACAGGTGAATTTCATTCAAAGTCCACAGTTAAGCCTTTTATATTATGTTTACATCCACACAAATCTTGAATCCCCAGGATTTCAGTAAAACATGAAAGAACAAAAAACTTTAAGGTATTTATGAGACTTAAAATTGTTCTTCTTCCCCTCTCTTTTTTCACTCAGGCTGAGAAAAAAAACAAACAGCTTTTATTTTGGCCTACATTTAAATACTTTCACTTCAGGACATTCCATTAAAGACCTGAAGTTAAAAAAAAAAAAAAAATATTCATCCCAACCCCTGGGGCTTCACTGAAGTTAAAGATAGACTGCAATTGAACACAATGTTTGTCTGCAAGAGTTACTTTCTAGGAAATTATTCAGAATGAGGATTGCACGCTGGTACAGAGGAAGTGGTTCATGCAAAAAGACATAAAATTCCATTGAGGTTTTAGTCCAGAATTTACCCAACTCAGCTGAATCTGTAAATAGGCTCTGAGCACATTTAAATGTCTTCAGATTGTTTTCACTGCTCAGTGGAGACAATTTTCCTCAGCGATGTAGAATTTATCTTGATTTATATGTCCGGTGGCTTCCTCTGTGGTGGTTCTGGGAACCAAAATGAATCACTTGTCAAACTGCTGGTTTTAGTGAAGATTTCAAACTCAACTCCAGCCTATAGTGGCAGCTTCACTTCCCCACAACAGATGTGCCTCTCGTAAAAGAAGACATCTGAAGGTGACAAATAGTCAAACAAAGACTGTAATTAACTACCAAAAAGGAAATCCAGGCCACTGTCGACCTGCAGCACCTGTCTGTAAAAATTAACAACTCCTCAGACCGTCTGCAGACGCATCCATCTGCTCAGTGCAATCAGAGCGCCTTCATCAGGCAGAGCTGGCGTTAGCACATGGGAGCATTTCAAAGGCTTTGGATTCATCCACAGACGACATTTGGCAAAGTTTGGTCTCACGACCAAGCTTTCCCGTGGCTGGATGTGTGAAGAGAGCTGGCCAACCTGCAGAAGTCAAAGTGATGAAGAGCTGGCAGATAAAACGCTATCAATGAGCAACAACCACAGCTAGCCAGGAGCGGATTTATAAACAAACATACACAAACATTGTGAAATACATGCGTTCCCAGGAGCTAAGGTGTAGGTAAATTGCCCGTTAAAAGTTTTTTTCCACCTCAGCAGACGTGGCTGTGTAATAAAAGGTTTAAAGCAAAAAGGTTGAACACAGTGACAATCACAATAGCTGATCCCTCTGGTGTTTGAATTTAAAGTCCAGAAACAAATCTGTGTACTCTTGTTTTGAATCAGGTAAATGAAGGAGATAAATAAAAGAAGTCATTTCTAATTTCTCTTTATCACTGGCTATGGTATCTCTATGTAAGAATGTCAGGGAATGTTTGGGAATACCGTCTGCCCCTTTTTCTCCATGTAAACAAAGTGGACACAGCATGAGGCACTTGCGAGAGGCACTGTATTTTTTGCTCACCTTCATTTTCCCATTGCGCCTATTTTTACACAGAGTCGTCAAATATCACACATGAATGCAACTGTTGCTTATATATATATATTTTTTTGTAGGAGGCTGCGGCTTATTCCTGTGTGTTCTTGCTGGAATTCTTTATTTGTCTGCTGATGTATCGGTTCATGACAGTTTGTCGAAGCTGTGCTTTGTGTGTGCAGCAGGGTGTGCAACCATTTTTTGTTTTTTTAAGCAACAGACGTGAAAGATCTCTAGGCACAAAACAGTGGCAGCAACAAATCAAAACACAGTGGCAAAACCTGTTCAAACGTGGATATGGTTCCTGAAAGGGTCAAATCAATAAAAAGTACATAAAAGACAAGCTGTTTAAAAAACTGACTTCTTTCTCTTTCCTCTTCAGGCCTGCAAAAGGTACACCTAAAACACTAAAAGAGGACAACAGAAGTCAAGGTCATTGGTGACTTAATGAGTTAAGATGATTTGCATCAACTTAATGTGCATAATATTTTTGTGTCTTTTTTATTTCAAGTCCTTATACTTCTCTCAAGAACTTTTCAAAAAAAATCCTTTTGTAGGGGAGAGCTGAATGCAAAGTGTAGGCTGAACTTGTTCTTTCATGCCTGCAGCAAAGTTGATGCATCATCTGGACAAAATGTACGGCAGCCAACATGTGGTGGCCCACGCCGAAAACAACACACAAAAAAAATCAGAAACTGTTTTTGAAAGCATGAGGATTACTATGACATGGATGATGGAATATCTGCACAGACATATCTTTTAGGATTCGGCAATTAGCTGGACAAACATCAAATAAACCATGATCCACCAAAAATGCTTTCTGTGAATAAGATTAACAAAACTTTCAGGTTGTCGTACCTGCAGCACTAGATTGTGGTTGACTTGAGAGAAGACAGGTGGGTTGTCATTGACGTCCATGATAGTGATGGTGACGAGGACTGCCGATGACAGAGGGGGCCTGCCCTCATCTGCTGCCTGCACCGTCAGAGAGTAATGAGGGATCTGCAAAGGAGAAATCAGGGTTTAACAAAACACTTTTTTGTTTAATCGTCATTCAATGTTTTTCTGTTTTTTGTATTTCACACATGCTGACCTCTTCTCTGTCCAGTGCTGTGCGGACAGAAATTTCTCCGCTGCGAGGGTGGATGGAGAACTGCTGCTGCAGATCTCCGCTAACGATTGAGTACCGAAGCAGATTATTGATTGGACCATCCAGGTCTGAAGCTGTTACCTGATAGGAATGAAAGAATAGATAATAAACACCACAGTCAAAGCAAATATATTATCTGCCATATTGCCAGATAATATGGCAATATGGTAGATAATATTACCATATTATCTGCTGCCATCCTGATGAGACGTCATGTGGCTTAATCTGGTTTCTCCACCTTTTTCACCTGAATGCCTGATCAATATATAAGTTTGAACTGTTGTCAGTACTCTCTGCTCGACTCATTTGTCAGCTCCTGTCATGCTGTGTATTTGTGTGAGATCACATCTCCCTCCACTGCAATTAAATATTACCTGATGAAATGTTTTATTTCAATCAATCAATCAATCAAATTTTATTTGTATAGCACATTTCAGCGGCAAGGCATTTCAAAGTGCTTTACATCATAT